>JPJW01001931.1:0-10913 GCA_000750755.1 Pseudogymnoascus sp. VKM F-4513 (FW-928)
CCTTGGGGGTGGGAGGGGGAGAGGGGGGATGTAACGACAGAATAGCAGAGAACGGCGTGCTCGAAAGCGTGGATAGATGAGAATTGGAGGCTGGAACACGAAGCTAATGACAGCTAGTAGATTGCTAGTGATTGAAGAGCATGGGGTATAGAAGGGCTAGAGAAGGCCTGGGGCAGAAGAAAGGAAGAGGAAAATACGCATGGCGATGATCCCATTGGGGAATATTGGAGAGAGGAGAGACACAAACAATACAACACCTGGGAATCCCTAAGGCTGACTTTGGATGTCCCCAGCGGGTCCCCCCTACCCCCCACTCGGCCCTTGTTGCTCTAACATTAGCATTAGCGCGGCCCGTTGATAGGAACGGGCAGTTTGTTCAGGCACATGTCCAATCCCAGACCGAGGATTGGTCATGTCCGAGACAACTGTGGGCTGTCCATTAAGGGCGTGAGAGATAATACTACAGTACAGTACTCGCTACTCGTCCTCTCTGTAGAGTAAGACCGGAGTGTTTTTATGTGCAAAGAATACATTCCTCGGAGTCCATTTGCCGGTGAATTTTCCTCATTTTTACCCGAAGTGTTGGGTGTTGGGCGGTACAGTAGTAGACAATATTATGTATGGAAAATATCAGCAATATACTCTACTCTGTGTTTTATACTATATAAAACACAGACACAGCATACGGCAATATATCTCGTGCCAAAACACCCCTTCAACAAAAAATAAGCCTCGCCGAGCTCTGGGCATTCTGGTCACTTTCATCCAATCTTGGCTTCCCGTCTTGTGCTGGTGCTTGTCTCGCCTTGGCGATCGGCGTGGCTTGCCCCAATTATACGGCTGACTAATCACTTTCATCTCAGTCAACCCTGCCCATCCCCCCCCTCCCCCCTGTGATGCTCTGCACGAAATGGAAGGCGCGATGAACAAAACTCCGCCCTCATCGCGCCTACCATGTTCTCCATCCCTTCCTCTCCTCCACCTCCTCCACTCCTTCCCGTTCAATCTTCTCCACGTGTGGCTGTCGCTCCCTCTCTTTCGTCTTCTATCCCTGCCGCCTCTCCTCCCCAACTTTCTCTTCTTCCAACGTTACATGCTTTTTCGGAATACGGCTCGCTTTACTTGCATGCTTTCTGTGCTCTTGACTATTCCTAGTTATCAATAATACGAATAGTGCTTCTTTGCTTCTTTTCTTTTTCTAGCTTCGGCTCTAGCTTGCCGTCTGTTCCAGGTTATTTGTCTTATTATTCCCTCGTGCCCTGGTGCCGCCGAGCCTTGGTGTCTTGCACCTTGAATGGCCTAGCTGCATCCATTCAGTCCGATGGATGGTTTGGTCGAACAAACAACTAAAGCAGCCAGAGCAATCATTGAGAGTAGCCAACACTCCCGACGCTCTTCGTCTCCGGTACCTATGGCACCTCCGGGCACGACAGCTGTCCCTGTTGCCATTCCCGACCCCAAGGACCACTTCTACAATGACCAGCCGCCACGCCCTCCGAGACGCCGCAATATCTTGCTGTGGGCTATTTTGAGTGTTGTATTGTTTGTTATCCTCGGTCTTGGCCTTGGCCTGGGACTCGGGCTGGGCCTGAACAAGCCGAGTCGGGGTTTCGCAGCTCCGGCCACCGACAGCGATTGTCCGTGTGGGGGTTGTCCATGTGTGTCTGAAGATCCTCGCCCGACATTGCCGACTGAGCTGCCGCCATGGCGTCTTCCAGACGAGGAGTATCACCTGGATATGGACTGGGATCTTGATGCTCCTCCTACAACCCGTGTTTTCAATTTCTCTGTGGAAGAGATCCACGCTGCTCCTGATGGTACGTTGATATCTCTTTGTCAGCCATGTGCATAGTGTCGTTGTGGACGTGATATACTCTGGTGGTGTATTGATATTCGTCGAATTACTAACATCTACAGGTGTCCTCCGCAAGATGATGACCATCAATGGAAAGTTTCCTGGTCCAATGATCCGTGCGAACCGCGGAGATCGCCTCAAGATTCACGTCACCAACAACCTCGACGAGCCTACCTCTATCCACTGGCATGGTATGTTCCAGTATGGCTCCAATTGGATGGATGGCACGTCAGGCATCACACAGTGCCCAATCCCACCAGGACGTAGCTTCTTGTATGATTTCTTGATTGACGGCCAATACGGCACATACTGGTACCACTCCCACTACGGCACTCAGTATTCTGACGGCGTGGTTGGACCTCTCATTATTCACGCTCCAGAGGAGGCAAAGGCACGTGAGGATTACGACCACGACGAAGTGATACTGCTCCAAGACTGGTATCATGATCTGAGCAAAGATCTTCTGCCAGCGTATCTTGCTTCAGGAAATGAGAACCAGGAGCCAGTTCCCGACAATGGATTGATACAGGGATTAAACACGTGAGCTGCCACTTGATTCCAAACATCGACAAAAACTAACATAAACAGATTCAACTGTGCATCATATGACGAATCCAGCAACCGCATGTGCGAGTCCAATTCGACGAAGGCAGTGTTTGGAGTCACCAAGGGCTCGCGTTACCGCTACCGACTCATCAACACCGGGTCATTTGCTGGATTTTATTTCTCGGTGGATAACCACACCATAACCGTCATTGAGGCCGACGCCACAATGGTTGAGCCCATGGAGGCCCATCGCCTATCTATCAACATCGCGCAGCGCTACTCAGTTATCGTATGTGCCGACCAGCCCGAAGCGAACTACTTCATCCGCGCAAATATGATAACGACCTGCTTCGCCAAGCCCAACCCTGTCCTCGACCCCATGGTACTTGCCGTACTCTCCTACACGGAGACAGACACTACTCCCACGACCGTCGACTGGCAGGGTGACGGTGTTAGCGTCTGCCATGACCTCAACAGCACCGCCCTCGTTCCGAGTGAGGAAATTGAAGCGCCTCTTGCTGACGTGCTCTACTACTTTTCTGTCTCTTTCCAGATCGGCGCGTACGCTCTTGACCGCGCATTCTTCAATTCAACGACCTGGGTACTTCCTACCATCCCAACTATCAACCAAGCCGTCGATGGAATTAACAATGCGACCACTGCTCACAACTTTGTCTCGGACGGAGTGAGCCCTGGCTTCACTGACAACCAGCTCGTCGTCTCCGTTCCAAAAGGCCGTGTTGTCGATCTCCTCATCCAGAACTTGGACGACGGCGCGCACCCCTTCCATCTTCACGGGCACGATTTCTGGGTCATGGCGCAGAGTCCGTTTCCTGCGACTACGGGCTACTTCCCATGGGAGACGTATGACAGTCTCGATAGGACGAACCCGCTCCGCAGAGATACGCTGACGATTGCACCCTTTGGGTGGGCACTGCTCAGGTTCGAGGCCGATCATCAGGGCCTGTGGGCGTTTCATTGCCATATTTCTTGGCATATGGAGGCTGGGCTGCTGATGCAGTTTATGACTGGTGGACATGAATTGGCGGGGATTGGTATCCCTGACGATGTGTTGGGGTTGTGCGATGTTGATGATGAGTGAGAAGCCCGTGTATGATGTTCTTTGGCGTGCGCATGGCTAGGGGAGATTAATGGGGGTTTGTGGATGGTAATGAACGATTATGATGGTTTAAAAAGGGGGAGTTTGGCATTCATTACCCTTAGAATTTTGTTTTTTGGTTACGCTTTTTTTTTTTGGAGGAGTTGAAATTGTTTGGGTTGGTAGCAAGGCGCTGGGTAATTGGTATTGGGAGATTGGTGTTTTGGCGGCATTACGCTTCGTGGTAGCGATAGGAGTATACGGTAGATTGGGGAGTTGGGGTTTGCATGCACTCTGTGTGTGTCTAATACATATCAGTCATTCTTTTGTCTGTGCTTGGCATCTAATCTCTCACTCTCTTATCTTTATGGTATGACGTGAACTAATATCTAATGTAGTTATGGTGTAGGTTAATATTGGTATTTTTTATCATACAAGTATTGGTTGCGCTTATACCAGACCCCCTCTCGCTTTCAGCCCAAAGTTACTCATGGCGAGGATTATTAACGAGGTGGATGATAGCTAATAATAATTTTATATATTTTGCTACGTAGCTAGACCATAGGAATATCCGTGACCTACGTGTTGCCCTCACAGCGGCCTCTACAATCCGTACCGTACAGTACAGTACAATATATACGCCATCGCAACCTAACCAATCCCGTCAACCGCGACCCGCGAACCACAAACCATGCACCCCGCTGACTGAGCCGCCCGCCGCCGACTTTTCCCTCCGCGGAGCTGCCCCTAGCCGCATGTATGTAAGTCGCTGACATTCTCCAGGGTTAGGTTAAATAGAGGTATTTGGAATTAACCGCCCGCTGTCGCCGCGACGACGATGAGCGAATCAGCGAGACGGGTTTGCCAATATATCGTTGTGGGTGGTTGGGGGATGCTGACCGGTTCGGTGAGGGAGGGGAGGGGTGCGTGTGGTTTTGTGATACTTTGTGGAGGTGGGGTGACGTGATGGGGTGGTTTATGGGACAATTGGGGAGAGGGGAGCTTGGGAATGGGGGGGTGAGGGGTAATCTATAGTATATAATATCCCTCTGGAGCTCTCGTAGCTTGAGCTGAGTGTCGTCTACTACTGCGTTCTCGCGATTCAATTGCAATACCTACCATCTGTTGTTAATATCTTCACGGGCATCAGTCAGAAACTATAGTTGGGATAGAGTAGCCACAATGCCTCTCCCATCCGACGAGCAAATCCTCGCGACCTCACGCGGGCTGGTCGATCAGCTCCAAGCGCTATTCGGAAAGCACCCTGGATTTCGCCCTGGTGCGTCTCTTCCCCCTTCCTCACAAATACAACAACATAACCCCCGATCTAACACTCCCCAGCCCACGCCAAAGGCCACCTCCTAACCGGAACCTTCACCCCCACCGACAACGCAGCAAAACTCAGTACCGCCCCGCACTTCACCCTCCCATCCACCCCCATCCTCGCCCGCTTCTCAACCTCCACCGGCCTCCCCGCCATCCCCGACACAGCCGCCCCATCCATCCCGCACGGCTTCGCGGTCCGATTCCAGCTCCCTCCCCGCGACGGGCGTCGCGTGCACACAGATATAATCAGTCACTCCACGCCCACATTCCCCACTCGCACCGGCGCCGAGTTCCTCGAGCTGCTAAAAGCAATCGGTGACTCCGCCTCTTCCACCGAATCGCCCAAACCCGTCGAGAAGTTCCTAGGCGCGCATCCAGCAGCGCATTATCATGTCACGCATCCGCCTCCTGTGACGGGGAGTTATGCGACAGATACGTTCTACGGCGTCAACGCCTTCTATCTCGTCGCTGCGGATGGAAAGAAGACAGCTATCCGCTACCGCATCATCCCCAAGTCCTCCCCCACAACGTTATCAGCGGAGGAACTAGAGGGGAAGCCAGATAACTTCCTCCGCACCGAGCTCGAATCCCGTATCAGCGCCGGTCCACTCGTCTTCTCGCTCGTCGCGCAGGTCGCCGCCTCAGGCGACGCAATTGATGATGCGACGGTTTTGTGGCCTGAGGATAGGGAGATTGTGGAGCTGGGCCAGATTAAGCTCGATGCGCTGCTTGATGAGGAGGAGGGGGGGAAGGAGCAGAAGAGCACGATTTTTGATCCGATTCCGAGGATTGAGGGGGTGGAGGCTAGTGGGGATCCGTTGTTGGAGATGAGGGCGGCGGTTTACTTGATTAGTGGGCGGGAGAGGAGAGAGGCGTGAAGGGGAGGTCTGAGGGTTGTTTGTTAGTTAATCCCGCATGTTGGTCTACGGTCTTGGACGGTCATTATTAGTAATATTGGTGGTTGTGCTGGATCGCTCATTCATGTAGGTATTGTATAGTTAATCGTATTAAAACACTATCGGTTTCCCGTAACTCCTCACTCCCGCCGCCTATTTAGCTTCTCAGCTAGAACTTTCTATATGCGCGATTAAGGTTAATAAATGCTCTGTATAATAACTTACACTACACTATGTGTCGTCTTTATATCAGTAGCGCATCCCAATGCTACTCTGCTACACCGTCCTCTTATATTAAAATGACGCGCCCCACATGTAAGCTTATAAAAGCGTATCTAGTATGCTGCTCCGGTACTTGCCAGCCTGAACGCCACAGACAGGCAAACATCGCCCATAGAGGAGAAGAGATGCAATCAGAGAGTGTGTGTGAGAGAGGCGCCGACGTTGTTCCGTTGTTGGCAGCTAGCAGCCAACAAGGTTTAGGTACTACATGTGACACATATGACAAGAATTATTGTGTCAGCTCGGTAGCCTATGCGTGTTCTTCGCGTGGTTTTAGTGCTATGGAGCAGATTCTCCTGCTAATACACATGAGGTGAACCATACGGAGAGATGATACGCGCGTCTGCAGGACAATCATCGACAATCCCAAGAGGTAATTTACGCACACCATCTTTCCATGGTTCTACCCATGGTCAGATTATAATCTGCGGTGTTGTAGGATTCGCTGTGTCACTATTCGCCTGTGTGTCCCACATGGATCGGCCATCTAACGGTACGAGGCAAGGACTCAGACCGCCACCACAGGGGTGCCGCTGTCCGGTGGCTTTTATTCGTTGCGGCAGGCTGCGGGTGTGGCTTCCTCGGTACTTCGGAATGGAGAGGCTGTATAGCTCCCACGCGAGCTTCTCAAGACCATCGGGAATGCCGAGTCCTCGAGAAAGCTTGTAAGACATTGTTATCTGTGTTACTACGTTAGTACTCCGTGCTGGCTACTCGCCGGATCACCTATAGGTGTTAATTACCGGCCAGCAGCCAAGACACGCCTCCGAATCCGTTTACTTGATTTACCTTGCACGAACACGGCCATCGGTAAGCAATGACGGTGTTGTACCAGGGATGGACGGCACAAAGGATTCCGCTAGCGCACATACCCTCCAGGTCACGACAGCAGCAACAACCAGCAACAGCAACAAAATGTGGGTATATTCTCCACAATATGTCAACAATCACTCGTGTCAGCGCTAATCCTCTCCATTCTTAATACTAGCAGGTGGTGAGATTGGGGTATGGGGAACTGGGGTTCTGGGAGAGGGGTAACGACTAAACAAACTGGGGGTGGAGTCCCCGTTTATATGGGCCTGTTTCCCCCCCAAGATGCGACTGTTCTTTTGAGTTCACCTTTCACATTTCCCGACCAGCGCAATCATGGCCGAACCAAAGGCTGTTGCACCTCCCGTCGAGGCTACCGACAAGTAAGAACTTTATAGTTTTTTCGCATAATTATTCTAAAGCTAATTATCACTTAGCAATGAGGCTGGATACAACCCAGAGCGCGTTAACCTAAACTCGAACATTTCGGGGAGGTAAGCTTCCACAAGCACCCGCTAAAAGGCTTGTGTTGACAGAAACAAGAATCGAGAATCCACTTGCCGGAATTCCTCGCGACGCGCTCCTCTTGGAAGTAGAGAAGTTTGCAGAGGAAAAACAACTCACAGAACATGTCGATATCCTCAAAAAGGGTGCCCTTGTCGCTCAAGATCCTCTCAATTATGAGGATATTATAGGCGAACATGCCTTGACCGACTCAGAGATTGAGGATCTCCGAAATGAGATCCTCCACAAGTGGCGCCACCCAATGACGCTTTACTGGACCATCCTCCTCTGTTCCGTAGGCGCGGCTGTGCAAGGTTGGGATCAGACTGGCTCCAACGGAGCCAATTTGTCCTTCCCCAAATACTTTAACATCGGAACTGAGAGCAACCGCGACCAGCTTCTCGTCGGTCTCGTAAACTCAGCCACATATCTCGGCTCGTCTCTCTTTGGATGCTGGATTTCCGACCCTTTGAACTATTACTTTGGTCGTCGCGGCACGATCTTCTTTTCCGCCATCTTCTGCTTCCTCCCGGTTATTGGCTCTGCATTCACACAGACTTGGCAAGAGCTCTTCGCCTGCCGTATCCTTCTCGGATTCGGCATGGGTGCCAAGGGCTCAACTATTCCTATCTTTGCTGCCGAAAACGCGCCTGCCAGTATTCGTGGTGCCCTGGTCATGAGTTGGCAGCTGTGGACAGCCTTTGGAATCTTCCTGGGATACTCTGCCAATCTTGCTGTGGCTCATGTTGGAGATATTGCCTGGAGACTCCAACTCGGGTCGGCCATGATTCCCGCCATCCCTCTACTCATCGGCGTTTACTTCTGCCCTGAGTCGCCACGTTGGTGCATGAGTGCGTACTCCGAACTGTCCTTAAAATTGTTATCAATGCTAACTTTGACACTCCAGAGAAGAATAGATACCCCCAGGCAATGAGGTCTCTATTGCGACTTCGCAACAGCCCGCTACAAGCAGCTCGCGATCTTTACTACATCCACAAACAACTCGAGGTTGAGTCGTCCATCATTGGGAAGAGCAACTATTTAACTCGCTTCATCGAGCTCTTCACGATCCCACGTGTTCGCCGCGCGACTCTTGCCTCTTTCACCGTCATGATTGCCCAGCAGATGTGCGGTATCAACATCATCGCATTCTACTCGTCTACAATCTTCGTGTCGTCTGGATTTGGCCCATACCAAGCACTATGGGCTTCGTGGGGCTTCGGTCTTATCAACTTCCTCTTTGCGTTCCCTGCGCTCTGGACTATCGACACGTTTGGACGTCGCGCACTGCTTCTCTTCACGTTCCCCAACATGGCGTGGACTCTATTGGCTGCCGGGCTCTGTGCACTGATTGATATACACTACAAGATCCACTTGGCGCTAGTGGCGATGTTCATCTATCTCTTTGCCATGTTCTATTCCCCAGGTGAAGGACCTGTCCCATTCGCATACTCGGCTGAAGTCTTCCCACTGTCCCATCGTGAAGTCGGAATGGGCTGGGCTGTGGCAACTTGCTTCTTCTGGGCTGCTATTCTTTCGATCTTCTTGCCACTCATGTTGGTAGCCATGACTCCCACCGTAAGTTTACACCGAATCCCATTCTAATTGCCCCAACTTTCCGCTAACTCACCTGAAAAGGGTGTCTTCTGCTTCTATGCAGGAACCAACGTTGTTGCTCTGCTCATGATTTTCCTCTGGGTTCCCGAGACCAAGCAGCGCACCCTCGAAGAGTTGGACTACATCTTTGCCGTCCCTACCCGCACACACATGAGCTACCAGATCAACAAGGCTCTTCCATACTTTATCCAGCGATGGGTCTTCTTCAACAAGGACGCCGTTCTCGAGCCTCTTTATAAATTCGACAATGCCGGAGCGACGGACAAGTCCAGAATCGCCGATATGCAAGCGAATGATCTCCGACGTGCTGAGCTGCGCAAGGATAACAGTGCCTCCGATGAGAACATAGAGCAGACTGAAAAGCAGGCTGGAGCTTCGGGCGAGTTAGTCGAGAAGATTTAAGACTAGACCTCATACTTAGAATGGATATTCTGGACATAAGGTGTAGTGAGGCGCGAAGCGACGACGTTGTTTTTCTTACAACTATTTACCCGGTTTTATTCCTAGTGGACAGTGTGATAGACCTAGTAGCAGATTTGAATTGACTTCATAATTATTCGTGCAGTTGAAAGCCTAGCGACACATGCTGCTTAATTACGAGAAATTCAGTGCATATGCCCCCGTTCTTTCGCCACCTATCATTCGTAACAAATAAAGGACACGGCTACTATAACTAACCCGGCTGTGTACTTTAACTAGAGCCGGATCAGGCCGAGAAATCAACCCCGAGCCTACCTCGAAGACCTGTTCATGTTTTGTTCTTTTGCCCCGGCGAGCGAAGGAATGGTAGTATAAAATTTGGAGAAGGGTAGTGATAAGGGCTAGAATCCTCCGCAGCCGTGATAAATTAACATTGGTTGTGACAGTGAGCTAGCGCCCGAGATGGTATTCCGTGTCAATCGTTAATGGGGCTACTCCCGAAATGGTGTCCCGCAAAATGGTCCAGGAGAGCCATGTAGACGATGCTGCTTTCCATTATGTCTCATACAGCAGCAAGTTTGATCCGATTGATTCCAGTTTCAAGTAGCATAGTTGAGGCTCTTAGTAGTTGCAAATGTTTCTCCTAAATGTTGGTTTTCAAATAATATGTAGCGAATATGAGAGAATTTACCATCAATTAATTTATTAAAATCCGATGTTAATAATACAAAACCGCCCCCAACACCCAAACACTTCACAATTCAAACCTGCACCTGATTAGCTCTTTGATCCTACCCAGGGAGTACTGTGCATAGATTTTGATGTAATTATATTGTAAAAATTACTACATTAACATCATCCATTGAGGATAAATTCATCACGTGCCTCCACTCCCAAAAACGTGACCTTCCCCAATATACATCGAGGTCATCGCTGACATTCACATCAATGATATCACCACCCAAGCCACTCCGTCACCAACCATAATATCACATTCACGTGCCAAAACCCCAATGCCTCATCCGCGAAGATGTCACCCTCCCTCCGCCGCGCCTTGACATACAGCTTCAATTGCAATCCCAACCTGTCGCTGAACGCTAGAAGAGCATTGTACTCCTCGCGCGCCATGTCTGAGGGGAAGAAGACCGCGCCGAAAATGAGGCAGCGGGATATTGTGTCAAGTTTCCTGTGTGCTCCGCCGGAGGAGGAGGGAGGACAGCATCGGTTCGTGCTGTTTAAGAGAAGTCAGGAAGTTTCTTCTTACCGGTAGGATGCCTTTTTGGTTGTCATTATCAACTTCAGCATGCATTGTGATAACCTATTTTGTCTTCTGTTATACATATAAAACTACATGCCTACTCTTTCATTTCTTCTTCGAAGTTTTACCTGTGCAAGACTATATCTAACGCAAATCAGCGGCAAATGGGCCGTCTGCTCTGGTACAATCGAGCCTACAGACTCCAGCCCTCTCTCAGCCGCCCTTCGCGAAATCGCCGAGGAAACCCAACTCAAACCTCCCTCCATCAGCCTTCTCCGCCGCGGCCGCCCCTTCACCCTC
>JPJW01001933.1:0-33627 GCA_000750755.1 Pseudogymnoascus sp. VKM F-4513 (FW-928)
ATTGGGGGTGTGGAAGGGGGATAGAAGTTCCTCGTGGTGTACCAATTGCGATGCGGTTACTGGAGTTGGCGTTCGCAAGTTTTTGTGGGACAAAACCAAGATCTACGCCAAACACCACCAAGATATTTCCCCTTTCGTCTCTCTCAACCGACGCAAGTGGCTACAACCGAGTGGCTACTTCCCTTTTAGACATTTATATATCCGTAGGAAGGGAAACGGCCAATTTAGTCATATAATCAAAATCCCCTAGGCTTAAGATTAGGCTTTTTGATCAAAAAGATGATGCTGACGCGGAAGGAGATAGATGGAGCTGTTGGGGCTCTGGTATAATTTACGAGTCGCCGTATGCATGATATTCGTACTCGAGCAGCTTTGTTCGTCTTCCATTCCGCCGGGCCAGTATAGTATGTACGGAGTTGCCGGCCGAGTCTTTTGTTCCGTCCGTGGGATAAGGGATCTAGCAAGGGGGAGCCTTTGTCTAGCACAACACAAACGCGTGACGGGTGATAGTGATATTCTAGTTGCAGCACATTGAAGTTGACGCGGAATGAAACTGTGAACGACGAGTTTGATTCCGAGTTTTCACGCTCGAGACACATATCCGATCCATCTCTCGATCGTACTTACTTACTGCCTTGTCCTGTCCGTATAGCCTACCTGCATGTCATGAACACCATCCCCCTGCACCGAGGCGTTTCTCTTCCGAACAATAGTTTGGCAACGGGCTTGGACTTCTATACACCATACTATACATAGAATCAAATGTCGGTACTTGTTGGGACTAGGGTGTCATTTCGATTTCCATCTCCGCCACGCCAGCCACGTTGTATTGTAGTAGTATGGAGTAGCATGGCTAGTTATGTCTTAACAGAGTGGCTTTTTTTTTTCCATCTCCGCCACGCCAGCCACGTTGTATTGTAGTAGTATGGAGTAGCATGGCTAGTTATGTCTTAACAGAGTGGCTTGTTCTCGTCCTCGTCCTCGTACTTCGTAAAAGGCGATCGGAGATGGTCCTATGCGTAAGGGTGTGTTCTGCTCAAATCCCCAACGCCACCCACCCTACTGTAGAACAAGCCACAATTATTCAACAGATATCCACAACCAACGGCCACAGCGTATAAGAGTCTTGGGAGGCAATATATTCCACATGCAAATAACAAGCATAGAAATCCTATAATCCTATAATGAATGCCCAGGATGCCGATGTTGCTCGTCCCGACCTATTCCCGCGGGCCTCCAAGAGAACAGAGCAGCACTCATAATGGGCAATAGGCAATAAAGTCCACAGTACCACCAGCAAGTGGCGTCTAGCCCGGTTGCTTGGCATTCCCTTGGCGGCATCATCACTAGCAGAAAGTGACGGACGCCACCGCCAATCATGGGATTCCCTACGAGACCCAACAGCCAGTGTGCACCAGTGTGCGCCAGTGTGCGCGAGTTCAGAGCATGCGATGTAACTTGCCTATATTGCAGCTGAAAATGTATGTGTTTCTCTTTACGGAGAATTGTGCATCCAAGCGTGGTTTATATTGGCCCCTATTATAATCTGATCGATTCGCTGCTGCAAAAAAACACAATGACGGCATGCTTATTTCCAAACCTCCAAAACTCCACATCGCATGTGTACTATACGGTACGTACCTACCATTTTCGCGCTCGGCGGTACACACGGCAAAGGGCCGAACAGCCAAAAGAGCGGAGAGCCTCCGGCAACGACAAGGGAACGTATTTCCGCATCCGTCTATCCGCCCTCTGAACTAATCTGTCCCATGCCGACTAGGAAGGCCAAATGTACTCTAAGCTGTGCTGATCACGTTGTTCCACTTCCCAAACCAGTCGTGCGAACCCTTTATTATCGGATCAACAGACCCTAGAAGCCGAAGTCGAAACAAAACGCTTCTGGGTACTCTGTGCCTGGTTTTTTTTTGTGCCGGTGCGGTTTCGAAAAGTCCAGTTAATTTGTTTCGCTATGGGCAACAATCGGCGTGTGTGGCGGACATAGCATCATAGCATCATAGCTTCATAGTATTATGGGGTTTGGGATCGTGATAAGGAGCTTTGAGACACCGCCCGATGATTAAGCGCCATTGACAGGGACAGGGCTCTCATACCTCAACCTTCCAATCCCAACAACGTCCACACTAGCAGCCCACCCCACCATCACCACCCATTATAACACCGTACATTACACTCTTCTAGCCAGCTACAGCTTGTAATACACCACACACAAGTCCAATTGCCCATCATGAACTCCTACGCCGCCCGCCGTCTGGCCCTCAATGCCACCCGCCGCCTAACCACAGCGCGCACTTTCCACACCTCCCCCCGCGCCTTCGTCAAGGCCGGTGACGCAATCCCCGACCTCAATGTCCTCGTCGAGGGCTCGCCAGGAAACAAGATCAACATGGCCGACGAGCTCAGCTCGGGCAAGTCGTTGATCATTGGTGTGCCTGCAGCTTTCAGTATGTGACAACCCTCCGCCCCCTCTTCCCTCCCCGCACCTTCCACACAGGAAATAGTGTCCTGCGGCTGGACATGCCAGGTGTGGCTTGGCGCGGCTGGGTTTGGGATATCACGATAATGAATGGAGTGAGGGCTAATGATTGTGGGAAAGGCCCCGGATGCTCGAACTCCCATATTCCGGGGTTCATGAAGCACCCGAAGATTAAGGATGCTGGTAACGTCTTCGTTGTCACCGTCAACGACGCGTTTGTGTACGTTTCTCCGCCGTGTTGTACTGGGGATATAGCTAACGGTTTACCAGGACTAAGGCATGGGCCGAGAACCTCGACCCAGATGGATCGACTGGGGTAAGCTATGTCCCAGCCCAAAGCCGCACCGTGCCCGTGGCTCTAGTCGGCGAGTTGTTGACTTAAACTAACTGCTATAGTTCCGCTTCATTGGTGACCCAGCCTGCACATTCACCAAGGCTCTGGACCTCGACTTTGACGGTACCGCTATCTTTGGCAACGAGAGAGGCAAGCGTTACGCCCTTCTCGTCGAGGATGGAAAGGTGAAGGAGGCCTTCGTTGAGCCTGACAACACTGGTATTGATGGTATGTGGTCACCTTCCAAGTTTTATCTCAGCTACTAACAGTATTTCAGTCTCTGCCGCCGAGAAGGTGTTGGGTTAGATTTATAGCTTCTAAAAGTAGACGCCTCGAGCCGTCAACGCTATATATGTACTAGAACTAGAAGCACGGCGAATAGCTTGTAAACAAAGAACAATTAGCAGACATAAAACTACATACAGAATCAAGCTGGAATGCCCAAGTATAATTCAAAATCAGTCGGTCATTGTCAACCTATAACCACGTGACCCAATGCAACTGTACGACTTATCGACGTACCTCACATCTTGGCAAGGCTTCGAAATCCTCGACGCGACCTTCAGCCTTGCATCACATCACCATTCCCCATCTCGACGCGCCGACAACGACACCATCCAATCCCTCCTCCTATCACGTCCCTAACCCAATTTCCCGTAATCGCGGTGTCAGCGCCCATTAGATTTACCAACATTTCACGCGATTTACCCCACTGATCCTTACTTTGGCACCAAAACCTACACTCAAGACAATGGCGAGCGACAAAGCCATCACTGCCGCGCTTCTCGAGACGGTGCGCGAGCTCTTCAAAACGGATCTCGATGCCCTGAGCGTCAACAATGTGCGCAAGATTGTGGAAGAACAGTTAGACCTCTCAGCCGGCTTTCTGAAGGGCGACGCGTGGAAGGCGAAGAGCAAGGAACTTATCACTGGGGAAGTCGTGAGTAACCCCTCCGATCCGCTGGCGAATCGCCGCCGCAAGAGTAGAAGACTGATTGTTTGTGCCAGGCGAAACTCGATGAAGCCCCCCCGGCGCCTGAATCCCCAGCTCCTGCCCCAACTCCGAAACAGAAAGAGAAGCCCGCCCCAGCGCCAAAGGCAGCGAAGAAAGCCGAGCCAGTGAAGAAAGGCACCAAGCGCGCTGCGCCAGCCAAGGCGCCCCCGAAAAAGAGGCAGAAGAAGGAGGCTACGCCTACTTCAGACGACGATATCACGCCCAGCTCTGAAGATGAGGAGATGAGCGAGCCAGAGGAGAGTGAGGAGGAGGCCTCGTTCAGCGATAGCGATGTGAGCGACGCGCCGAAACCGAAGAAGCGCGCTGCAGGAGGACGGGCGAGGAAGGGGAGGAAGGCGGAGACGGAGAGTGAGGAGGAGAGCGAGGCGGAGGATACACCGAGTGAGGCGGATAGCGATGTTAGTGAGGCGCCCAGGCCGAAGAAGAGTGCGAACCCTAAGCCGAAGGCGAAGCCGGCGCCGAAGCGCGCGTCTACTGCTTCGAGGAAGTCGAGCGAGAAGGTTGTGTCTGACGATGAGGAGGGGGAGGAGGCTGCGTCTCCAGCGAAACCTAATCCAGTGGCTGTCGCGAGGTCGAAACCGGTACCTACGGTTGAGAAATCAGAGGCTGGAGAGGATGAGAAGCCTGATACCGCCAACCAGGCTGCGGCTGAGGACTCGGACTCCGACCTCTCGGTGCTCATTGACGAGCCGCCCAAGCGCGCCAAGTCATCCTCGAAATCGGCAAAGTCGTCCACGCCCAAGACGGCGAAGGCCGCGCCCTCCCTCTCCGCAGACGACGCCGAGATTAAGACGCTGCAATCGCAGCTCGTCAAGTGCGGGATCCGGAAGATCTGGCAGTTTGAGCTGAAAGACTACGGTGATGATTCGAAAGCCAAGATTAAGCATCTGAAGGGCATGTTGAGGGAGGCGGGGATGGAGGGACGGTTTAGTGAGGCGAGGGCGAGGGAGATTAAGGAGATGAGGGAGTTGGCGCAGGATGTGGAGGCTGTGACGGAGGGGGCGAAGTTGTGGGGGAAGAGGGGGAGGAGGAGTGAGGGGAAGAAGGAGAGGGTGGTGTTGAAGGAGGATAGTGGGAGTGGGGAGGAGGAGGAGGAGAGTGAGGAGGAGGTGAGGCCCGCGAGGAGGGCGGCGAGGAAGGATGATTTGGCGTTCTTGGGGGATGAGAGTGAGTCGGATTGAGGGTGGGGAGCATTAGGGTTGGATTATCCTTGATGGGGGAATTGTGCCTTGTTGGGCCTTGCAGCAAAAAGTTAGGGATGTCTGTGTATTCAAAGACACCGTAGTTAATGTTGTTCAGCGTTCCTGGGGGATACGCGTGGACTGTACTGTACAATCAGTTCTATGAAATACTAGTTATTAATGCTATTTCGTCGACCGGAATGGAAGAATAGATGCCAAGGGATAACGATATACTATTCTAAAATAAGCTGAAATCTACTTGAATATTGAAGATGCAGCTCCGTAAATAGCAAGATGGGCATTTGCCAATCATACTGGCCAATCTACCGATCTCAAGCAACCCAGGTAACGCCGCATGAAACTGCACCTTTAAAGGCACAACGTCAACACCGACATAGCCTTTTATTCTCTACCTCACAAGCTCATAGATCGTGATCTTATAGATTGATCTCATAATTATTAAAGTACAAAACATCCAAAGTCGTACACTACGGCGCCATAAGTATCCGTAGAGGTCTATGAAATTGCCGCCGGTGTAGTCCAAAAAAAGCACAGACACCGTACGGAAACTCGTGGCGCCGAACTGTCAGACAGCGCTGGGTTTCAAGTGCGTTGCATTAGCGGCTCGTTTCCCCAACTCGGCAACCCCTACCACCAAATTTCCGTGTGTCTGATACAAGTTCCCGACTTCAAGCAAGCCATCACGTTACAGCTATGCTTGGTCGTTATGGGTCTGGGTCTTGGGGGGATGAGACGGGAAGGTGAGGTTTAAAGGGTAGATGAAGGTCCAGGTACCCCGTTTTTTCTACCTTCGTATTTCTTCTGTCTTGCTCGCTCTTTGCTTTTCGATTCTGTCGATTCCAATTCTAGTTCTTTTCTTCGTGGCTGGCCATCTTCTTTCTTTCAGTTTTATCGTCTGGGACGCCTTTTGTTTAACTACTCGACCTTTTTTCGACTACTTCTCTCTGCGTCTAATAATCATCACTCATCCCCCAACAACACGAGAAGACCCAGTTACAAGACCTCGATATGCACTTCCCACTCCTCACCACAACCCTCCTCCTCCTCACCTCCACCACCTTCGCCTTCCCCTCGCCCTCACCAAAAGTCGAGCTCGAAGCCCGCCAAGACCAACAAGCCCCGCTCCAAACCATAACCTGCGCCGACTACTCGCGCATCGCAAACTACTCCGCCATCAACAGCAACTCCAGCCTCCGCGCCGCCTTCCTCCAAGCCTCACCCGATGGTACGGATCCCACGCGCGTCATCCTCGATCGAGCCTTTACGGAGTTTAACGCGAAGGGCCTGATGTTTGATAAGGCGCTCAATACACAGTGTGGGAATCTCAGTACGCTTGCGTTTGCGGAGGTGAATACGAATTTCTCGCAGGGTGTGATTTCGGGGTTTAAGGTTGTGCCACCTGTTGGTGCAGAGATTGGAGCTGGGAAGGAGGTTTGGTGTGTGATCTTTTTTGTCTTAATGTATATCGGTTATGGGGCCAGTTTGTAGAGAGAGTGGGAAGGTTGTTTAGGCGTTGTTTGGTTATAAATCAGGGTCATTTGTGTCTTGAGTATGATAGTGGGCGGGAGTCTTTGGGCCGGATTGAGAGGGTCGGGGGATATTTGGTTAGATATCATTGATAGGAACTCGCCTGATCGGGCCCTTGATCTGTTAACAAACGTTAAGAATGTCTATATATTGAAAGCCGCCGCAGTTATTGTGCTCACTTCCCAGGCAAGAACTATAAATCCAGCATATAAATAGAGCGAAAAAGGACATCAACGTAAAACAATGGGTCCTGGTAATAGATGTGGTGTGGCTTGGAGAAGCAGGGAAAAATGCGACAAGGGATTATCATAAGGTATATGAAGCCAAAGAAAATTTTATCTTATACCCTTCACTCATCAACCTCCTCCCTTAGTGAACCGTCCCTTAGAATGCTCTTCTAAAGCTCTCACCGTCGCCACTATTCTCCATAGCACAACTTCAGGATACTCTCATATTGGCTACTATGATGGCTGTGTTAGCGTGGGAATATTTTATTGGCATCAGCTAGGTTGGGTTTAAGCATGATAACAAAGACAATAGTGGGATTTCATTAGGCACGTTAATTAACGAATTGACTCCTTGTGCCCCTTACCAAGGAACTCCTCGGCAATTTCTCAACTTCTCGCTGTCGTGTAATCACAGAGCAGTGAGAATCCATAGCCATGACCCTGCAATTGACGGAGACAAGAGAGTTGCATGCAATTGAATCCAGACCCCAAGGCCGTGATAGCTGTAGCAGCTTGTAGTTCGGTAACGAGGTTATGCATTCTGCTTGATGATATCGGCTGCTTTTTCCGCCACAGCGAATACCGTTGCCTGCGTGTTCCCCCGTGGCTCCAATGGAAACAAGCTAGCATCAACGACCCTGACATTTGAAGTCCCATAGACCCTAAGCTTCGAGTCCACCACGCCACCGTCCTCACGCGGCAACATTGCGCACGTCCCGCTAAGATGAAACATAGACATCACCAGTTCCTTGCAGAGCTCTTTGGCCTTGGGCATATCAGTAACTCGCTCGGCCGTATGCAGACGCGCACCACCAGTCTTGAGAAGCGAAGCCATCGGCTCCGTCTTGGCAATCTTGTCCATCCAAATGGAATGACGAGCCTGAAGCTCTAAGTCGACTGGATGACGGAGAATGCCACTGTCAATCGTGGGTGACTCCTTTGGATCATTCGACCTCAGGTGCACTGAGCCTCGAGAGAAAGGATAGCTGATGGAATTGCCAATGCTGATGAAGAAGCCAGGGTGTCCCAGCCCGAAGATTCCTTTGGGGCTAGGCCCTTCCCTAGGCAGAATCTGGAAAGGAGCAAGAATGTACTGAGCCGTGGGCTCATTCGGATCTTGCAAGATCTGCCGCAGAGCATCGAACTGCTTCTTCTGGCCAGGAGATATTTCACCACCATTATGGGCGTCGAGCATCTGTAGCAGATGCGCACGTTCGTCGGGAGGGGAATCGAGGCAGGGCATGAATGCAGACACGAAAGGCGCCATACCCAGTGGACCAGAACCGTCTTTTTGATAAGCGGCCATGGCCGCAGCTGCGACAATAGGGTCCCGCCCCATATCACCAGATGGCAATCCATCAGCGACCTCATATCCAAATGGAACGAATCCATGATCCTGGAGATTCTCTCCCACCCCGGGGTTATTCACGACAACTTCTATGCCATGAGAACGGAGAAGGTCGGCATTTCCAATTCCCGAGAGCTCGAGGATATGCGGAGTGTGCGTTGCTCCCGCAGCTAAAACGACCTCTTTCTTAACGGGAATCTTAACTGTATTGCCATCTTTTCTTACTTGGACGGCAATCGCCACAACGAGACCTTCTCTCTCTTCAAAAATGAGCTTTTCCACTAGCGCTCCGGTCACAACCCGCAGGTTGGGACGGCTTTGTACTGAGTCCCCAAAGTACGCGGCGCCGGAATGGCTCCGTGTGTGGGTAATCGGGTCTATGGCACCGAGACTGACAAAAGGCCCTGTTCCAGCACCCTTGATTGAATCTTCAACCTGTGAGTATCCCAAGGCTTTGAAGGTCTCGAGCCAAGCCCCATGATATGGCATGTATTGATCCGCAAAGGAGACCTGGACTGGGCCATCGCTGCCCTGATCTCCGATATCAAATTTCATGCCCTTGAAAAACTGACGAACCTCGTCAGATGGCGCTGCTGCCTTGTGGAATTTTTGGATATAGGGCGACAAGCCGTCCCATCCCCAGTCGGGGTTTCCCAGCTTCTCCCATGCGTCCATTCCCATCTTTGAGGGGTAGATCACCATCCCTAGATTGATGGCTGACGAACCGCCCAAAGTTCGTCCCTGGGATTGGAGTATCTGGCGGCCATTGAGTTGCTTCTATAGCGTTACACAGAGTTGTCGTCAGCGCGGACCCTCGTCACGTAGCGGCGAAACGGAAACTCACTTGCGAACTTGACCTGAAGTTCCAGTCGAAGTCAGGATCCTCAAATGTCGCTATTCCCAGCCCAGGAACCATCAGACGAGGATCATTGAGGCGGTTGGTGCCAGCCTCCAGCACGAGAACCTGTACATTTGGGTCTTCTGTCAGTCGGTTTGCGACAACAAGGCCCGACGTTCCTCCTCCGACAACGATGAAATCGAAGACGACATCTTCCACTCCGGCCGCCGACTCGGTATCGATGGGAGCCATGATTCACGAACACTTTGATTTCAGAACAGTAGAGATGCTTACATTAAAAGGCAGCGAGGATGGGCTTACATATTATTTAATGGGAGTTCAGCTGACACCCGTGATACCCCTCTTTCACGAGTGTAACTCGTATGCAGGTAATACGGGCCCGCTTATGTACAGTAATCTTAATAGCTGCACTTATCTAGCACCCAACAATCCATAATATATTCGAACGTTTCATAGGCTGTTGGATTGTTGGAATTTTACAATGAGGAAAATGCTCCGAGGTCGTGAGCTGGGGTAACATATTATGTATTGTTAAAGCTTTTTCTCTGTTGCTGCTTCTCCATGTTTTTTATTTGACAACTATGAATCTTATTGACTATTCTCATTCTGAACGGCCTTGAAATAAGATGTTTCCCAATTATTTAAGCGCCCAACGCAATGGGTCATTACGGCGTGGGATCCGAAGATGGCAGGTCCATCGTCGTTATCATGGTGGTTACTGGTGTCTGTGGCGTTGCACATTGTCTTCTGTCTAGGTCTCTTGTAAGTTCAACTTTTCACAGCGGTCTCTGCGTTGGTCGGTGCTAATATTCTATGTCATGACCTATAGTGTCAGTGCGGTTACCATAATCCGTGTCATGAGTCTTCAGCATCGACTTCAACAACGTCACCTCTACCCTGCCGACACCACTAATGCGGAGCATCGTTGAGCAGCAACTCGCTATCGTGTGTGCCAACCTGCCTCTGTTGCGACATGTATTCGCTGCTGAATTGCGAACAAGATGGCTTAGCTCGTCCCGAAATAAGAGCGGTAGCGGCTTTGCGACCATCGAGGGGAACGATGGCTCGCAATAGAGGCACGGCTTCAAGCTGGGGGACCTTGGCATCAATAAGAGTGATATGTCTTCGGGAGCGCCATATCCGTGATGGGAGTATGCTAATGAGATGTCCAATCTGGCTAGTTATCATTTCGGTTTTTGGATATACCCAATGCACCTAGTTTGCATTTGTTACCAAGATGGAGCCATAGGTTATTTAATAAACAAAGCATGGTCTCAACTATTCAACTATTCAACTGATGAAAAGCCAGGATATTTGCGTCACTCATTGCAGCAGGGTGAACCAAACTATTCTGGCAATACGACAGTCTCGCAACCTACGTCGATATCTGAGAACATTTCTATGCACTCCATTCAGAACTCTCATACCCATCAACCAGCGCTACATACTCCTCCCCTGCAGCAACCCACCCCTTAATCCCGCCCGTAAGCGTACAACTCTTCATATCACCCTCCTTGCCCTGCTCCTTAATATAATCCTGGAACCACCCCGCTGCACGTCCTCCACGACCAAGCGATGAACCTGCCGATTATCAATTTACAAGATCCCCTTCACTCCAATGCATGAGAGAAACTCACCACAATACCAAACGATCGTCTTAACACCTGCAGCGGAGAATAGGTTGAAGAGTTGGGGGATATTGGAGTAGAGAGATTGCGCTGGGAGGTTGATGGATCCGCGTATCATTCCGCCCTGAACCTGTCAACTTTGTCCGAAGTTATCATCTCCGCCAACGATGCAGCACTCTCAACTCCGTGGTAGTACTCCCGCATAAAATTAACATACCTTATAATCGTTCCTCCGCAGGTCAACAAGGACAAAGTCTTTCCCAGGCACCTTGTCCCCAGTTAACCAGTCGCGCATCTGCTCCCGCGACACAGGCGTCGCAACGGACTTGGGCGATGGGAAGGCTGCGTGCCAGGGCTGTTCCTCTGCCGGAGGGGCGGGGGCGGTGGTGCTTGCCATGGTTGGGAGGAGGGCCGCGGTGAAAAATATGGGCAAAGACAGTTACAGAAGCTGATAGATGAGAAGTATGAGATTCTACCTACCAAATGTTAATTTACGGCTTCTCACCTGCTTTATAAGCTGGCTCGATGCTGTCGTCGATTTTAAGTGGGCGTCACATGATGCTATAGAGCTTAATCGATGTGTCACCCCGCTGTTCTGGTCAACGAATGTCACTCGATTGTGGTGATTGGCTTGAAGTCGTCGATTTGGCAGATAGTGGGTCCGCAACCCTTTTGGGCTTCGATATTTTGATAAGATATGAGAATAATTGCTTGTGGAGCTCTTATAAATATTGCAAGATGTCACACTTGAATATTCTTTATAAGATATCTTTTAGACATTCTTTTGGTTTAATTCTTTTATAAAAACTCTTGATCGAAGTTATGTCAGTCAACGATACTGAGCCTGCCAGCCAGGAGTCCACGGAACGCCACTCGAAAGTCGACGAATTGCTCAGCGATAATGAGAAAAATAGTTCTTTACCCATCGACCAAGACGCCGAACAGCAACCCACATCAGACTCTGAAAACAGTCGCCATGCCTCCAAGGAATCGGCATTTAAGAGCCTTGGGCTCCTCGATCGCTTCCTGGCAGTCTGGATCTTCCTCGCCATGGCCATTGGCATCATTCTCGGCAACTTCGTTGACAACGTTGGGCCAGCATTGCAAAAGGGGACATTCGTTGGAGTATCCATACCCATCGGTGCGTATTTGCAACCACACTCCTCTCTCACCAAGCTGACCTGCCTTCAAGCAATCGGCCTGCTCGTAATGATGTACCCCATCCTCTGCAAAGTCCAATTCGAAACCCTCCACCACGTCTTCCGCGAACGCGAAATCTGGATCCAAATCCTCTTTAGCATCCTCCTGAACTGGATCATTGCTCCTCTCCTCATGGTACCACCTCCCTCCTTCTCAATCCCTAGACACAGCTACTAACCCCTGTCTCTCCAGCTCTCCCTCTCCTGGGCCTTCCTCCCCGACAAGCCCTCCCTCCGCGAAGGTCTCATTCTCGTCGGCATCGCGCGCTGCATAGCAATGGTGCTTATTTGGACGTCGCTAGCCGGCGGCTCAACCTCTTACTGCGCCATCCTCGTAGCCATCAACTCGCTGCTTCAAATGGTTCTCTTCGCCCCTCTCGCCCTCCTCTACATAACCATCATCAGCCGCGGTTCTGCGTCTCCAATCTCATACTCCACAGCCGCCCAGTCCGTGGCAGTGTTCCTCGGCATCCCCCTCGGCGCTGCGATACTCACACGCCTCGTTCTCCGCCGCGTCTGCGGCGGCGACTGGTACGATCGTGTCTTCGTCCGCTTTATAAGCCCCCTCTCCCTCATCGGCCTCCTCTTCACGATTCTCGTCCTCTTCGCCTCACAGGGACGCAACGTCGTCCACCAAATCGTCTCCGTGGTACGGGTCGCTGCTCCCTTGATCGTTTATTTCGCACTGATCTTTTTCCTCACACTGTTGGCGTGCTATAAGCTGGGCTTTGGGTACAAGGTGTCGACGACGCAGGCGTTCACGGCGGCGAGTAATAATTTCGAGTTGGCGATTGCGGTGGCTGTTGCGGCGTTTGGGGCGGATAGTGAGCAGGCGCTTGCGGCGACGGTGGGGCCGTTGGTGGAGGTTCCGGTGTTGCTGGCGTTGGTGTATGTGGTTAAGTGGGTGGGAAAGAGGAGGGGGTGGAAAGACTGAATATTGTTAGGAGTTGCGGGAAAAACAGATGTATGCGATAGACATAGAGTAGGGCCACTCAAAGTATGGCGGTTCTTGGAGCAACCTATCTTACTGTACATCGACTATAACTTAGATATAAATTTCGATTTGAGTAGAATGTCTCCTTCGGAGTGGTATTTATACACCGCCTATCTAAGCAACCATGCCTGTCCCATTCGCTCTAATTTTATTATAAATAACTATGCCAGCCATCCATGTCTATCCCAAAACCATATGGTACCGAAATATGTGTCAAAAAAAAAGTAGTTGTGTATCCATCGCCAATGCACGACTGCATATATATGTACCACAACCAAAACAATCAGGGGTATCTCAACGCTTAAATAACCTTTATCTTGAACCCCGTCTGGATCCAGCGACTCGCGACAAACAGCGTCGTTCCAATGACCATGCCAACGCCACAGAACACCTGTACGCCGGTGTATTCCCCGTCCATGCGCGTCAACAGGGCACCCGCGATCGGGTTCCCCGTCAGTCCCGCCAAGGAGATGAGGAAGTACAGCGTGCCCATGCGGACGCCGATCTCGCGGACATCAGAGATCTGAGCAACACACGAAGGTGAGATGGAGACGAATGCGCCGGAGGAAAATCCGTAGAAGGCGCCAAAGAGGATGATGGGGATCGCGCCACGGGAGGGCAGCCAGAGCGCCAGGACAAGGATAGCGGAGAGAGCGGAAGTGGCGATGAGGGCGTTGAAGCGGCCGTAGCGGTCGGCGACAATTCCCGGGATGATGCGGCCGAAGATGCTTCATGGAGTTAGTATACGTTAAACGGAAGGGGGCGGGGAAACTTACCTGACTGCGTTGACGATGGGAATGAGGTAAACGGCCAGGCTGGGAGACATCCCGTAGTGAATTCCTTGGAGGATGATGAAGTTGAAGGGAATGAAAGTGCCGAAGAAGAAGAAGAAGCACCCAAGGCAAAGCAGTAAGTAAGCTGGCTCTCCTAGGGGTCTAACAAAGTCCATTATGTGCCTCTCTTTCTTGGTCGGCTTGATGTGCGACCTGATGGTTAGGTTGGCAATGATGAGCATGCCGAGGAAGACGAAAGCAGTGATGCGCATCGTCCAGGCAAAGCCAACCTTCGGAATCAACTGCGTAACCATGATTGGGAGAACGACGCCGCCGAGGGAAGAGCCAGACGCCGCGATGCCGAATGCTGCGGCACGGTTTCGTAGGAACCATGTTGGGAGGACGTTCATGGCTGGGTAAAAGATGGCGGAGGCGCCGATGGCGCTGCAAACCCCCTGCGAGAGGAAGAACTGGTAGTACTCCGACGACAGCGAAACCATCATCAGTCCAAAAACATGGCAGATAGAGCCGAAGAAGAGGAGGTTGCGAGGGCCATAGCAGTCGAATATGTATCCAAAGAGAGGACCGCCGGCGAACATCAAAAAGACCTCCATGGACGGGATCCACGCGATGGTGCTCGGTGTGTACTCCTTTAGCTGATGCGACTGGTAGTATTCCTGGAAGATTCCAATACAGTTGATCCACCCGAAACTGCAGAACATGGCGCACCATGCGCCGAGGACCACAAGCCACGCCGCAGCACCACCATCAGGGAAGTTCGCGGGATTGGGTGCGCCGGGTGGTAGAGGGTTATGTGATGGCACGCGCGCATTCTTCTCCAGATCTCCGTTCGAAGCTATTGTTACAGCGTCTGAATCGATCGGTTCGGTCTTGGACTGGACTCGAGCGACGGCATCAGTGCCTGTCACTGCACCATTGTAGACCGGCCCAAGGTCTCCTGCCTCGATGGCCTTGTCGTTGTCCTTCATGGACAACGATGATGAAGTGGAAGGTATTGTGTCGGTAGGTGCCATTCTTCTTGGGGGGCAAGGTCGTCTGCTAGGCTGTTGGGTTAGAGCTCAAGATGCGGCTCGGATGTCGAAGCAGGGCCAAGAAGTTGGTGAGGCTCAGATGATGTCGTCGTGATGGGTATATATAGTCTGCATGCGCCCTTTGTGCTTATGGGATGCTTGGGGCGGAAACTCGGGGCTCCACGGAATTTCCGATCTATCGTCCGCGGCCTGAGTCACTGTCAGCGTTATAGCTCGGATTTTAGAACGGATTTGTCAGTAGCTCACGTCTCTTGCAGTTCCTGTCCCTCTAGGTAGCCTGGAACCAATCTCAGGATCAGCAGGAACGGGGGAGGGCTGTTGGGTGTAAATATTTGTCGCAGGCATGGCCAACTTTTCGACCCCCTCGTCAACACAAAGGTCCTAGCTCTTACCCCAAATTGGCCAACCCTTGCCCCCCCCGCTGTGGCTTACCAAACATAGCATTAGCACATGGCCATAAACACACACTGGACGCCATTATTGCACAGTGGTGCTCTATAGAGACGGACAGCGACGGACTCTGACGGCCTTCCGAGTGGACGGACTCGGACTCAGCAAGGAGTTAAGGCATGCCAACGCCGGGTAGGGAGTAGCGTCGCGTTGGTCTGCAGTGGGGAATGTTTGAAGCTGTGTGAGGGCGAATGAGCGCGGATGTCTTGGAGCCAACGTGGGTTTTAGCGGGGGCTGATCCCTGAGAACCGACCAGGTCGGGCTTTCGCTCCCTGACCTCGCTGCATCCCTCGCTCTTACGGCCTACTGCCGAATGCCGAGTCCGCATCATAGGGGTTTGTCAGCAATAGGCAATGGTGATCAGTCAGTCGCGAGTATATCAGATGCAAACTATAATCTATTTTAGATACTCCAAACACAATAAATAATTCTATAAGATTTTACTCCTATAATAAATACACATGGTGATAAATTGTTATATTAAAAATAAAAATCCCAAAAGGTTCTATAGACTTCCTCCTTTGCTTTTAATCTTTCGACTTCGTATTAACATCAACCGCCTCACAAATTAAATAAGTCTTTAATCATTTGTCTCTAGGTAGATCCATCTAGTTTACCCTCCTCCTAATTCTTCCCACTTTCGTTACGTAGAAGTAATGGACACAGAACTCTAGCCAATGACGTTCTTCGTAGCCAGAATCATTGCGACAGGCCATTCAACTACCACCTTTCCACCTAATTCATGAGATATTATGTGCTCTAGCTCTTTCCAATTACCCGAATTCCATACCTCATCATTAAATGGCATGTTCGAGCTGTGTAAATATCCTTTAAGCCAGGGCACGTCCACTTCCATCCTCCATTCCTCATCCTGCATATATCGCACATCCTCGTTTGGCCGTACCTTGGACTCAGGCAGTTCCATAAAATCGTGAGGCACAAAGCAGAACGGCATGGCTTCATCCTTCCTCATATTGACTTGCAGACGACTGATGTCTCTGTATAATGCCGCATTGACTGGCGTCCCATCTAGGCCAACGAGAAACTTGCGCATACCCTTCAGTTCATCAGCGCCAACGCACCCCCGCTCAACGAATCCCTTCACCGAGTTTCTCATCGTCTCTGCCCAGAGAGTCTCTAATTTATGACAGTCTGGAAAATTGACCAAGAAGCTGTAAGCGCAAATTGCCAGGGTACCTCCCGGTCGCAGGGAGGCGGCAACGTTGTTGAGTACCTGCTCTGCATCCATCCAGTGGATGGCTATGCAGATGGACGCGAAGTCAACGGATTCTTCTTGCAGCCAGCGCGCCTCGCCAGGCCTTTGAGCAAAGCTGAATCTTGACGCAGGTCTGAGCAGTTGCCGCGCAGCCGCAATGTTGCCCTCGCCCGGGTCTGAGACGTATACATGCGAAAAATAGTGGGAGAGAATGTTGGCCGAAAAACCAGATCCTAATCTTAAAATGAGCAGTTTTATACTCCTCTATATTGCAAGTACGGTACTCTGACTCTCACCTGCGCCAATATCATGAGCCGCGTGCAACAAACCACCATGTCGCTTGTGATAGTCTAGCCAGATTGCCCACATCGATGATGGGTACATTGGACGATAGGTACCATAATTTTTCCAGTCCATGCCTCGAATGGTAAAAGGATAGGCAGCATCTTCCACTGTATATGCAACGCTGCTCGTCATCGTGTAGGACTGATACTCCCTGTAGAGGGACAATTAGGGCGGCCAAGATCACAACCACGAATACTATATTCGAGGTGTAGCGGCCTTATAGGGGACACATCAACACCGACCATCACTAATTCCGCCTGTCGTCGTACCAGCCGTCACGAGCTCAAGCACACTGAGACATCTCGTAAGAATCATGTAGGAACATTACATATCCTGCCCTGGTCTGCATAAGGTCGGAGACGGATTTATTGAGACAGCCCCGCAGAGATCGTATTCACCTAATTTCTTCTACTTGAAAAATGATAAGCAATAAGTGATCCGTGCTGGAAAGCTGACTATTTTCATAAAAAATTAAAGGGTTTTGTTTCGATCATTTCGTTTATCAATATGTAGTATCATTCTCTGTGTAAGAAGAATTATTTATTTTTATTAGGCTGTTTCACGCAATCTCACCACCAATAAGTCTTCAAGTGGCTGCAAGGCGCCAGCCACGTCTTTCACGCCCTCACCGCTTGCGATGGGTTTCCCAGCTGTCATGTAGTACCTCTCAGGGGCGGGTACCTTTAGATACGGCATCACTCTATGCCTGTGCGCGGCTCGGAAGAGCTGATTACTACAGTCAGCTCTCTTCAAAAACAATAATCTGCTTTCACATACCCTCATTTGACTGATAAGACAGGCGAAGGCTTTATGGACAGCTGGGTCGCTATGTGTGCCTATTCGAGACCGGAATGAATGTCTCCTCACAGCACTAGTGAAATATCTCTGTCGAACGGGGATGTATCGTATAGTATCTTCCATAGATAGATAGCTGGGTAAATCAAGAAATGCATCTAGAACGTGAAACACCAGTACTTGGTTGCCTGATAACCCATTGTATCGGACATATTGACCGGCAACCTCGCTCCCAACGCCCCATCCTTGGAAACCTTGGCAGTAGCGAAGCCACAAGTCTCTCGATACTTTATCAATGGTAATACCCTGATGGAATTCCTGGAATAGCTCGCGGAGGAGCGGTGACATATTGCAGAGATGCCTTGAACAAGCTTTAAGATCACCTGCGTCGTACGCCACTATAGACTGAATTGTTTCCAAGTATACTGGCAGCGCCTAGCACTCCGTTATTATTCAATGAGAATTGCTATCTTGCGGATATCTCACCTTGACCTCTACCTCATAAAATATTCTGAAGAAGCCTAGCTCTGTGGAGCGTATATTCTCGGAAACGCCGTTGTTGATCCACAGTGTCCATCTTCCGTTCTTGTCAAAGTTGTGCAAGACGTTGGCAGTGTTGTTACCGCTATCAGCAGTACATCCGTAGACACGTTGTAGGAACTTCCAGGGCATATCCAATTCTGATGGAAAGTTGACGACATCTTCCGCTTGAGCATCGAGAACAACGGGGATGGTCGCCCACCTACAGAACAGTTAGTAAAACGTTCATAGTGAGAATTGAGATACACTTCCCGGTAGGCATGTCTAAGTACTGCGACCGTGCAATAAAAAGCGTTGCATTGGCAGCGCTGAAATGAACGCCAGCAGCTGCATTCCGCAGAGTTCAGGACCAGTTCAACGTCACGGAGATGAACCCGGTCTCTCAGCAGCTCAGTTGCCAAGCTCCGAAATCGCATCCTCCGAGACTTATTTAATTCATTATCCATAGAAATATCCTCCGTCGATAATAATACAGACAGCTTGTTATATATATCCAGGAAAGGCTGAAGTGCTTCCGGCCACTGATCAAAATTTGACATAGGGGGCCACGATCCAGCTCCTTCCTGCACAACCATGTTCTGGAAGGTCAAAACAGTCTCATGCATAGGGTCTAGCACCTTTAATGAGTTGATATCATTATAGACATGCCTTTTACCGCCGACTTTGCCACGGTCTAGCCTGGTAGTAAGGCCTTTGTCCAGTTGAAGCATCCATTTCCAGAGAGTAGTAGCAACAAGGAAAATCAGTGCAAAGATGAATGTATAAATGTAAATAAATGGAATAATATCACTTGTTTTCATAATCGTGAAGAACATCGCTGCGTTTGTAGTAATATTTTGCAGTTTATAGTGCTGAGGGATAGGAAAGGAAGTCCTAGAGAGCCGACGGACTGATGGATCATCCATAACACCATCTAAGAGACTTCAAATACAGCACATCCTGTGGTGATGTCTAACTTATCTGTCTTAGATAGGTAATTGACATGGGTTAGTAGGCTTGCTTAATCGCAATCTGTTGAGATCATTAAGATCTCAACGGCTGTCACTACTGTTTCAATCCTTGGGTTTTAGGGGACCTATATCTTAGACATATGGCCTTGTCAGCTAGCTGAAGTGAAACCAACAGCTTTCTCGGTTTCACTTCAGCTACTGGATAAAAAAAAAAATACGCAGGCTCTGCGACCAATACAAAACCTGCAATGAGAACCAATTCTTAAGACAAATAATATGCTTTTATGTCAGAATACGATAGTGCTTGTATTGGCACAGCCGTCCGTTGCCAGTTGAAAAATCCTCTGCATTATAGCATCCTCTTACAATAGCCCGTTGTAAAGACCTTCTGCGCTACGTTGCATCGTCTAGATACGTGTAACCATCCTAAGGCTTAATAATGTCATATAAGACATCAAAGGTAGCGGGGCCGCCTCCGATAACTAGTACCGTGCAATTAGTGGGAACTGCCATGACCGTAAGATTCAGAGTAGAATTGGCGGTGGTGTTTGAAAATAAATCACATAGTAGACCAATAATATCTGCTTTATAAGTCTGGGTAAGGCGACTAGACAGATATTTATACTTGAATTGTATGTTAGGCTATCTCTATTTATGCTCCAGGTATTCGTCGGCATGCATTAACTTTGCAAAGGCGCCGAGCACCTATCGTGATGCTTGGCTACGTCGGCATCAATAAACGGCCAGATTTGTTGTGGATCATGTCTAGTAGCCAGTTTCACTTCAGGGTGCAAAGATGCAGGTGTCCAAAAATGTACACCGCTGTGGCCGTTATCTACCTCGTCCCGCGACAGGAATTCCGCCTCTTACTGTAATATACCGAGCTAAATGTCATGATCGTGTGACCTCCTAATGGCTTCTTGTGAACGGCACTCGGTCAATCTATCTGATTATTCGACCGTTAGGAAGTCTGTGGAGGTATTCATGAGCAAGGAAACTCGGTTGGACGTGTTGACTGACAACGCTGGTGTCATGATACTGCCCAGAGATATCAATGGGCGCACAGATTTTGAGATGTGGTTTTATTTTATAAATATAAATAGCGTTATTCGTTCATGGTATCAAGTTAAACAATACAAGACAAGCCTCCCACCAATTGCGCCGACAACAGCCACCTCACACAGCGTATATTCTCCCCATCTCTCTCCTCTCCTCGAAACTCTTTGGCCTCGGGAGCTGAAGCACCGGTACCTCCATCTCATGGCGCCTCTTTATGATCCTCAGCGGCGCTGGTGTAGGATCCGGCGTGTTACTGCGCGACTCCTTCTTCCCTTCATCTCCACTGCTTGCTCTATCTGATTCTAGTTCAGGAACCTCCGCAGCATTTTCTCCACCCTTTGACGCACTGGTGTCGTCCTGCTCTTCCCCATCATTCCCCACAACCTTCGATGCCTCATTCGTGTCGTCCTTCTCGACAACGTTAGACAATCGTAAGCGGCTATGTTCTCGCCGCGTCAGAGTCCTCTCTAAACTATCAGTCTTATCAAAAGGTGTCGAGGCCGATATCTCAGCATATGCCAAGGCTGATTGCGGCGCCCACGTATGTCTTCCACCCATCGAAGCATTGCTATCTGCTCGTCCAATGCTAGAAGCGTCGCTATAGTGCGACGAATATCCTGTGTCTGAGCGTCTTAGACCGCTTAGACCAGCTAGACCACCACATTTGGGCTGCGAGAGCAGCATGTGTACTGGTATAGGTACTGGCTTGCGCACTATGGAAACTTTGCGATTAACAGCGCGTGCACGTGAGACGCGTTTATTGCTTCTCGGTGGTGGTGTAGGCGGTTGCATCCATAAGTCTATTGGAGAGTCGTATGGGGGTTGTGGGAAAGGGTGTGATTCGGGAGGAGGGAGCATCTGAGGTATGTGGGTCGGAGAGTTGGTTGGGAGCGAGTAAGGTCGATATGGTTCCCCACCCCGAGAGGTGATGGAGTCATTGCTATATAATAGGTGGTCCGGTACGTCTGCGATATCGCCAGGGGTAAGTGGCGAGATCATACTGTCGGGACGCGGTGGGCGCGGAGGCGGCATAGATACGCTCCTATTGTGTTGCACCACTAATAACGGTAGTGTGGGTGAGTCTGCCAGTGGCGGAGATACTGGTCGAACTGGTTGTTGTGCAGGAAGCAGAGGAACAGGTTGAACTGGCGGTTGATAAGGAGGCGGGGAAGCTGATCGGACAGCAACGTAGTTACTTCTTTGAGTGTAGCCTGATAGGAACTGATTATTGCGTTGCGTATTTGATGGGTCCGAATGTCCATCTAAATCTGATGGTGCCTCGACGACTGCATACTCTGACACCGGCTGCGAGTTGTGCGAACTGACACTCCATGCTCCATAGACGTGCTGCTTCTGCCAGGCTTCCTCGGCGCTATTTCTCACAGACTTATGCTTGCGCCGCCGCTGGCGACAATACCGGAATAAGTAGTAAAGCCCAATGATTGTAAGAGTGCCTACAACCGACGACACAACTATAGCTATTATCAGGATTTTCGTGTGGGAGTCTAGGCTGCGCCGTAGATGTAGAGAATACGGCGCCATTGTTGGTAGAAGGTGTGTGTTTGGTGCTAAGGGTATATAGTTGAAGAAAGCATGAGGCGTTAGGTCATGCTGCCGGGTATAGTGAGTCGAGAAAAATCATGAACATAAAGAGAATCAATGGAAAAGACTGGCCAACAGGAGATATTCGGCGATATAAGAAGACAGGTATACTTCCCCAACATGACTGCGGACGAGAGTATGTCATACAGTACTGCGGCTGTGGGCATAGCTGAAGATCCAAGGCATCCTACAAACTTAGTACAATGATAGTCAAACCTAAATAAGCAGGACACGATTGTTGATTCAACGATCGGCCCCAACTCTGGTAATTCTCGTCGGAAAGTTGGGGGCGTGGAGCCTTGAAGTCCTCCAGTCCTTCCGTCTGACAGGTGGTGGTACAGGGATGCTTATGGATCTGCGGCCACACAGCCACGAGGCCATTTTTGGAACCACCACGGAGCCAACCACAGCGACGCGCGGCGCACTAGTAAATAGACAGTGCCACTGCCAATACGCTTGTAACAGTTAAACCTTCCGCGACCCGAAGTAGGAACGCCTGGTGGTATTAAACTATGATTTAGCGTGGGCGGAATCAACGAGAATGGGCTCTTCAGTTCTGCTCTGCCGAGCATAGGCAAACTGAAGAATAACTATAACGATTGCCATAGCTGTAGATAGGCTTTAGGTTTCGGAGGAGTAGGTAAGCCTGCTTCCTTAACAAACACGCCGTAATAAGTGGTCATAAGTGGTCATAAGTCGCCGATGGCTGCGCCTAGGAGCGGAAGGATCTTACAGTAGGGGCGGAAGGATCCTTAGGCGCAGAAGGATCCTTAAGTGACCGAGTACAAGGCCAGCCATCTGCCGCTCATATAATCCATCGTATATATCAACCAATGGGGGAAAGAGAAGCCTATTAACAAAGGTTAAGAATACGATTATTAAGTAAAGAGTGGCGCATCGTCATGTACGTATATAATCTTTGTTTGTTGGAGCGCATTGTATATCTATTTGTGTACAATATCCCCCACGTACAAATAGAGATCATCGTAGACTATGTAATGAGGAACGAATCCCTCCACAACGTAAGATCCTACATACCTAGAGTACACCACACACCATCACATGATGCAATCGGATCGGATTTATTCAGTTTTCCATGTAAATTCGACGACACGCTGCGATCTTGCATAAGCTAAGCCACATATGTGTTACAGACACCATACTACAGTACTAGTTCTACTCTTGTATCACTACTCGTACAATATATCCCCTTTTTAACCCCTGCGCAATAACCAGTAGTACACACCCCTCCCCAGCCGCACCGTATCCCTCTATCTCTTTACATCGTCGGCACCGCTCGCCGACTCACCAAACTTCACCTTGCCGTCCTTGCCGACGCTGGCAACGTGAAAGCCCGTGGGCGCATCCACCGTTGGAACAGGTGCAGCCTCCACCTTAGGAAGAGGCTCCCTCGCCAACGTCACCGCATCCTGCACCGACCCAGCCGGACTATCCGCTATCTCATTGACGTCCCTCGTCGTCATCACATCGCTAATGCGCGACGCCCTCGACGACAGCAACAGCGTCGTCGGTCCACGAAACTGCAAAAACAGTCTGTCTCCCCAGATAGTCCTGCGCGCCGACGTCCTCAGCCCGTGTGCAAGGTTAGTCATCACACGCCACGTCTTCGTCTCGGTCATGACGCGGAAGAACTTGATGCCCTGTAATAGGCGGGTAAACCCGAGGTCAGGGACCTGAAAGCGGAAGTTGGCGGACTTGAAACGGTATGGGAGCGGCGGGTGCTCGGTCATAGTGTACGCTACCACGTTCGCAGGATGCGCGACGTATTCTTCGCCTGCGCTGAGCTTGACTTGGTAGACCTGGCCCGGGCCGGAGAAGGCGACAAGGCCGCGGCCGCGAATCTGTGAATTGCCCCAGTGGGCGATGTTCATTGACGTGTTTGCCCGGGGGGTGACGGAGAGTGTGTGGCCGGTCCATGCGAGAAGCGCGCTCCGCTGTGTAACCATCCAGTCGACTGTACCATTGAGGTGCACAACGACGAGTGATGTGACTGGAGATTTGGTAGAGATGAGAGCTGTGATGGGGCTCGTTGATGTGATGCGCTGGTAAAGAAATGGGATGCCGAGCGGGGCTCGTCGGAATGGCTCGAGGAGAGAGAGGGTCGATTGTGCCTTTGATTGTTAGCTTTGCTATGCAACCGCTGCATGTTTACACGTACATTTTCCACCTTCCCACTGACGCCAACTAAGGTGCCCCGCCTTGTGTATAGGCGTTGCGATGCTGATAATGAAACCGAGAGAAGGGAATATGGCGCGCCGATGACCTCAAAGCGCGCATCTGTCTAGTGTTAGTAATGATATCGACGCGAACATCCGAGCGTATCCTACCTGCTGTGCTTGACGACTCGCTCGGGCTGCTGAACGGGTCTTCTCCAGTAATTGGCGTCTCTGACGTCGGAGCCGCAGTGATCTGAATCGCTCGGCGCTGTATATGCGGCGCGAGGCGGCGGGCCGGTTGGCAGTGCCTCGCAGCACCTGCTAGTGATGTATGCCCGCGCATACTGATATGCTTCTGTCAAAGCTGCGTCGCAATTCGGCTGGATGCTCCTGCTCTCCAACTTTCGCCAACTTTTGGGAATGGTCGGGTCGGATCGCCAGATAGGCGGTGGGGGGCGGCAATAACTGGGAGCTCCGTCACCCCGTCAACCACCACTGGTGTTTGCCATTCCGCTTCGCGCGCTTCCACCGCTACTTGCTTCAATTGCGTCAACGACAACTCACCCAATTTTCGAGATTCGGCAACCAGCAGCACAGGGAGGGAGGTTCTTTTGGTTCTTTTAATTTAGACGACATTCTTTTTCTGTCCTTACTGCATTGCGAAGGCTGCCTATATTGATAATGTCTGTGCGTGTTGTTGCCAGGATACGGCCCACTCTGGGGAAGGAGCTCGAGAAGGATACGATCGTGCGAGCGGAAGCCAGTGAGGATGGGAAGCCGATGAACATTGTTCGCATTCCGAACCCGAGGAACGAGGCGGAGGAGTTCAGCTTCGCGTTCAATGGCGTATACGACCAGAGCACCAGCCAGGAGGAGCTCTTCACGAACGAAGGTAGGTCATGACGGATGAATTTGCTCTATGACCGGTTTTTTGACCGCAGACAGTTTCTCCACATCTCAAAGCTCTATTCCAGGGACTCGATGTTACGATCTTCGCATACGGAGTTACCGGTACGGGGAAGACGCACACAATGCGTGGTGGCTTGAAGCTCTCCGAGCGCGGTGTCATCCCCCGGTTACTTAGCGGCATTTACAGACGTGGACGAAAGGTGGTCAAGGATTCCGGGGGTGAGACCTCGGTCTCCGTGTCACTGTCCTACTACGAAATTTACAACGACAAGGTCTTCGATCTGCTGGAGTCGCCGGACAAGCGCTTGCCGGCTGGACTGCCACTGCGCGAAAAGGACGGAAAGACCATCGTGGTTGGCCTGTCAGAGCGTGAATGCAATGACTTGAAGGACTTTGAGGGTCTATATATTGAGGCGAACAATAACCGCAGTACGGCCGGTACGAAGCTCAATGCTCAGAGTTCTCGTAGCCATGCCATCTTGATGGTGAAGGTTACTCAGACAACGGGTGATGAATCGAGGATAAGCACAGCTTCAGCCATTGACTTGGCTGGATCAGAAGATAACCGCCGCACTGAGAACGGGAAAGAGAGGATGGTGGAGTCTGCTAGCATCAACAAGAGCTTGTTCGTCTTGAGCCAGTGTATCGATGCTATTGGCAGAGGCGACAAGAGAGTCCCGTACAGGGAGTCGAAGATGACCAGGATCTTGTCGCTGGGTCAGAACTGTGGCATAACTATCATGGTTCTGAATCTGGCTCCGCTTCGAAGCTATCACCTTGATACGCTGAGCAGCTTGAATGTTAGCTCTAGGGCCAAAAGGATCGAGGTTCGTGAGATTGAGAATGAAGTGGTTTTCAAGCAACATCCAAAGTCGATGTCCAATCTCTCAGGATCCACGATCAACCGACAACCATTGCGCCCTTTGGCAAATGCACACAATTCGAACATAGCGCCTGCCGCTGCTACCACGAAAGCAGGAGACAAGCCGATGAAGGCCTTCTCGGTCTACTCAGACCGTACCAAGCCTACGAAGCCAGCCACGACTGTCGCGAGGGCGAACTCGAAGCGTCTATCAGATGGCACGTCTGCAGCCCGTCCCTCGAGAATGGCGCGTCCAGCTTTATCCAGTCGAGCACCTGCTCCTGAGCTGTCGACCGCCAAAATCGAAGAGATGGTCGAGCGCAAGGTTTCTGAAATTCTAGCCTCGCGCGCTGCACAGACAGCGCCCGCGCCCGTCCCCGCTGCGGTGAGTGATGAGGTGCAGCGCCGTCTCGATGCGCTGGAGCGCAAGATTGAGGAGAGTAATGGGGCTGCAGAAGATTCGCGGAATGAGGGACTGAGGTTCCTACTTATGGCGAAGCAGCATAAAGAGCATGGACAGGATACCAGTGCGTTGAAGATGTACGAGATGGCGTTGCCTTACTTTCCTGGACAGGTGAAGCTGGAGAGGAAAATCGAAGCACTACGCGCGAGAATAAGGGCGAAGAAAGATGAAGGGCAGCAGCATGTGGCACCTCAGAAACACCAACATCTACCTGCGAGCGGACATTTGGCTACAAGACCTATTCAGCAGCTACCTACCCCCGCAGCATCGTTCGAAGCTGTATCTGAGGCGCCAGCGTCAAAGAAGCGCAAGGTGAAGGTGCGCCCAGACAGCGACGATGATGATTTCAGCGGCTCGGTCGTCGCTGACGAGGACTCCTACGATGACGATGACAGCCTCAGCCACAAGCCGCTGAAGGCCCGCAAGTCCAAGGCTTCGAAGCCCTTCATTTTCACGTTTGGTGACGAAGCGGCGGCCCTCACGCCGCGCAAGCGCTTCATCCTCGACGCTGTGAACTCGCGTGACATCGGGCAGATCAAGGGGCTCAATGGAATCGGGGCAAAGAAGGCGAGGGATCTACTTGAGTTCCTGGATCTGCAGAATGAGGAAGAGGGGGGCAGGATCGAGAGTCTAGGACAGCTGGTTGGGATCCCGGGGATGGGAGGGAAGACCGTGGAGAGGATGTATGAGGGCGTTGCTGTTGGTGTTTGAAGGGGGGTGTTGTGTATACCCGGTACGTGGTTTGGGGATTGATTGTTCTCATGCGTGCTTGTCTTTGGAGCCGTTTTTTTGTTGAGGGAGGCGTTTGCATCTGCATTTGCATATGCCGGAGTTTATTGGGAAAGGGGCGGGTTTATTTGGGGGCGTTGATGTCAGGCTAGACATGTTTGGATTCTAGGCCCTTTCAATTGAGAATTTGGGCTCTTGTGGCTTTTCTCATTTTCCGTTACCTCTCCCTTCGTCCCGTGTCTTGTCTACCCGTCTCTAACCCTCCCGTCTTACAAACCCATCACCAATCCCGCCGGCTTTAATTTTTTCCCAAACTCGCAACTTCCCGTTCCCACCCGGCAGCTCTTATCAAACCGCACACCTCGAAAGGCCGAAAAACTGACGTCACTCCCTTCCCCAGCGCCCACCCAATATCCCAAAACTGCAGTGCTTGCGGATTAACCTTTGGTTCCGAACTGCACCTCCCCATCTCCCATACCAGCCTCTCCACTAGTTACCGAGCTGTCCAATGGCCGGCCATAGATGCTGTCACCGGCCACACCGAAGGCCGTTTTGTGGCTGGTAAGGCGGGCGGGACCCTTTTTCGCCACATCCAGGGTCAGGAACGAGGGAGAGCTCTTCGGTGCTCCCTAGGCTCCGATGCACATGCACGCCAACCCTAAAATTGCAGACGGACGGGAAAGTACCTGGAGGTACAGACGGCGAGAGGTGAGGTGAAGTGGAGTCGAGAGATTTGCTCAGAGTGTGGTAACGTAGGGCAGGAAAGCGGAGCGCTTGTGGCTTGCCCTATCCACCGATCCCATTGCCTAGATTCGGCGAGCCTTATGGATTTTCCATCATATGTTTCCTTATATCGAAGGGATCTCCCTGGCCCTGTCCGCACCTTCGCCACTCTCACCTGTCTGAATGCCAACCATCGTCTCGTGCCTCGCTATCGTGAACACATCCCTCAGCACGCCCCTTCACCCCGGTATCAAACAAGCTTTTTTTGTCTCTCCGCCCCGCTGCACATCCTTTCCTTCTCTCTCCTAGTGCACCACGCGGCCCAGACAGATACGGCCCTACTCTGCTCTTGGGCATATTTTCCCTTCAATATCCTGTGGCTCAACAGGATATTCGCACCCCCCATCTCGTTTTGCTCTAAGAATCGACTTTGCAGACGCCGAAAATCGCCACCCAAAAGCTCCCAGCCACAGCATCCCCATCAATCCCATCAATCCCATCAATCCCGTCCATCCCATCTCATCCCGTCCCCTAGAATCTCCGCAACATTCCCCCTTCAAATCTCCGCCGATCCAAACCACTTTCACACACACGTGCTCTCCCCATGTCCATCCATACGTGCTGCTCATATTCTCTATCTTCCCCTATGCCCCCTATCTCCCCCGTGTCCCCAACGGAGCGCTCACAAGAGCCGCTCACCGCCTGGTCTAGAACCGTACAAACAAAGTCAGTAAAGCACACATCGCCAGTCACGCCATAACCTCTCCTATCATGACCAGCGTGCCTCTCTTGGCACTCCTCTGCATCTCGTATTTCGTATTCTATGCAATCTCCGCCAGCGGGCCTACTGCAACTGTACAGAGCGCCGCCGCACGGCACAGCTTGAAGCCAACGGAGAGTGCCGTTGCGATATCCACGGATTTACACACGGATTTGGCAGATTTGGCAGGACCTACGACTGCACTGTGCGCTGCGCTGCGGTGCACCGTGCCTGTGCCGTGCCGCTGTCCTATCCTGCGCTGCCACCACCACAGGCTGCACTGTAAATGCATCGTCAATCCCCCTTTCGCATATCATACAATAACCGTACGATTACCGTACGTGCGTGCGTACATACATAGATGCACAGCTAGATGTGCATCTGCACAGACTCGCCTTAGCCCGCGGCAAATCACCACCGTGCCCCTATCTGCATCTCCATCTCCTCCATCCCGTCCCCCATCCCCTCCCCCATCTCCATCTTTATCTCTATCTCCATCTCCGTCTCCGGATCATCGCATACCTACATTCCACCAGCCCCATGCCTGCATCCGTGCCGCGTTCACTCGACACCCTGTAAAGCGTAAAACGAAACACACCCAAGGTCCCTCCGCCATTTCTCCCCCCCCCGCTCACCCCACTACGCCGCCCCGGAACCCAAGGTTTCCGAGACACACCTCCACTCACGACGGAGTCGCCACGCGCACACCCCGACTGGCGCCCCCGGCACCCGGAGCGCGGTATGGTACCAGCACAGCACAACACAACACAGTGCGGTACAGTAAGTAAGCAGAGTCGCTAAGCAGCCACGGCGATTGGTGTTTGGGCGTGTAAGCGTGGTGGATATCCCCTTATCCCATACCCGAGTGGTGCGTGCGCCCCCAATCTCCGTGCGAGCTCCCCGAGAGGAGGGGGGGACGTGTGTGAGACAGACCTAATGTCCCACACCGAGGTTGGTAAGCATATCGACTTTTGGAAAGCGCATCGCATTTTGGGGATGGGAAAGTGTTTTTCACTAGCGCGGTTTCTTGTGCTCCGTGCCCTGGGAGGGGGGGTGAACCCACACACTTACCACTGTACAGTATTACAGTACCACCGCCAGAGTCGCAGTTAGAGACTATCACCTGCATTTTGCCTCCTAGAGGTCCCTATCTATCTCGACGGCTGGTACGTGCAAACACCGAACCGCACTTCCCCCAACCGCCCACTCACCCACCACCAACCACCAATTACCCATTTCGGCATGTGGCCCGATCTCCCACCAGAGACACGCCCGTCTCGCCCGCCCCCTAGCGCCTTACTAAGGTCTTACAGTGCATCCTCACCACAGCGCACCGCAGCGCAGGTCACAGTAGGGGGTCTGCGGCTATCTGCAGGTGCAGCTGGATCTGTAACAAGGCGCTATCTGTCGATGCTGCGCTGCTGTGGGATGTGCGTCTTGGTGGGGCCGCTTGTGGAGTGGTCTGGATTACTGATCTGTTTTCGCTGCTAAAATCGTACTCGGATGTCATGTGCGCTCTCGTACCTACTAACCTGTATGGGAAGGAACATGCCCTTCACGGTGTTGGGGGGGAGGTTTGGGAATAGTTGCATAAACGGGCAAATTATGTGGTGGGGAGGAGAAGCGCCGACGAAGTGGTGTCAATGCATTAGTGAGCAAAAAAATGGTTTGAATGGGGCAGCATCACAAGAATATTTTTCTCATCTACCCGCCTTTCCATCCAGCCACTCCCATTAGATGTTTCTACTCCTCCAATCCCATCCATAGTATGCTGTGCTGTGCTGTTTCTTCTTCTTTCAATCTCCCTAATGCTCAGTGTGTAGTGTGTGTGCACTATCATCCCAGGATCGCCTCACTCCGGCAACCTTAAAAAGTCCCAGCCTTTCCGTCCCCAACTCCATAAAAGGATTACCAAGACAGCGAAACCCAAAACCAAATAAAAAAATAGTAAAAATTCAAACGCGCCTCACCCCCTTGCCCTTTTTTGCCGGTTGTCGAGCCCTCCAAAGAAAAAATAGAAAGTAGAAATAAAAAAAGGCGTAATACGTGTTGCTCGTTCGTTTCCATGCACCCGTTTGTTTCCATGCACCCCGCCCCCCCCGAGATTGTTGCCAAAGTTTGGTTACCGCCCAAATAATTAAGACCCAAAAAATGTTGTTAAAAGTAAAAGCGTGTACGTTTCTCGCGTTCCTCCAAGCCAGTGTCCTGCGTAGGTACGATTGGCGAGGTGAAAATAAAAAGTTATGTGCATGAAATGGGGTAATAGTTTCGAGGAAAATGTTTTTGAACGATGCGAGGGAAATTCCAAAAAGACGCGCGTTGATTATGCGTGCATGTACTGTACATAAACCCGAACTTTTTCGTGGTGTGCGAAGATGTGTGTGAGATGGTTGGTGGATGAGGAGATGTTGTCGCTGGGAGGTTGTCGTCGGCGCTCAACACCAGTCTTCATTGATCATAGGTATCACCCCTAGAACAACAAGCGGATCTCGCAGCCTTCTTCCTCGGCCGCCTCTCCCTCAGCATCATCATCATCAATCGTCATCTCCCACTCGCGCTTGACGGCCGCCAGATTCTTCACTTCAAACACCACATCCTGAGCCTCGCGCATCTCGCGCACCACGTCGTCGTCCATCTCGACCTCAAGGCCGCTAGGGAGGACGCGCAGCGAGCGCCTGATGGTCGACGGGTCAAGACCCCACTTCGAGCCAATGCCAGCGAGGAGATCGCTCAGCGTGCGCTGGTTGAGGTACACAGCGCGATAGTACGGCTTCTTTGCCGTGGTCGACGCATCACGGTACTGCAGGTAGAAGACAGCGATTGCCTTCCCCGCGCGCTCCACCGGCGGGCGGTACGACGAATCGACGCCCAGCGCCTCGATCCAGCCGGTGAGACTGCCCGTGTCGTCGGTCTTGGGGATCTTGGTAAGTTGGTCGGGTGGGCTGGCGAGGTGCTGCGGGTTCGATGAGACGTCTGCGCCCACTATAGAGTTGTACTCGCCCCACTGCGCAGATACGGGGATCGAGGACCCGAGCACCGCCTGCGAGTGCAGGGAGGTCGAGCTGGGGGATGGGGACACTAGCGATGATGTGCCGGCTGTGGAGCTGCGTGCGCTGGTGCGCTGCTGCCAAGCGGCGCTGTCGCGCGAGTCAACCTTTGCGAGGTCCCATTGCTCTCCGGGGAGAGCGACGGGGTGGAGATCCGGGTCGTCTTGCTCAGCGCCGCGCAGGTAGAGGATGCTCACAGGGCGGGTGCTAGTGAACATGTCCTGCTGCTGCTGCAGCTTGTAATGAAGATCTTCCTCGATGGGGACGTGCCCGCCAGCTGAGCTGGCAGAGGACATGGACCAGGTACGCTTGTGTTTTGGCACCTTCCCAGCGCGCTGGCTCGCAGTAGCCTTTGAAATTGAGCCAGTGCGCTTGCGCTTCCCAAAGTCCTTCATCCCGGCCTCGGCCTGGGTAATTTGCTGTTTGAGCTTATCGATCGTCTTCTTCACATGCTGAACATCATTGGACAGCTTGCGCTCCGCTCCGTGGTCGCGGAACAGCTTGACCTTGCAGTACGCCACCTCAGTGGAGCCGGGGACCGCATGAGGCGAGCCCGGGTCCAGAACTTCAGTCTTGGCGCAGCAGCGCACGGGAATGCCCTTGACACCCTTGGAGTGGCTGAAATCCGTGGAGAGGAAGTTGAAGCGAACCGCCAGGGTGCATTCTGCCAGTCCAGCTGCGCCGGGGGTCCAGACGACCGAGAAGCCGTCAAACGAGGCTGATTCCAGCTCGACGCGCGTGCGTTTGTCGTCGGAATCAGCTTGCTGAGTCGCCTCGACGTACTCAACGGCCTGCAGCTTTCCTCCGCGCTGGTGGGCCTCGTTGGTGCCACGTCCTTCCTTCCACAGCTGCCAGCACGATGCGGGCCTTTGCCGTTGCTGCTCGTCCTCGAACGAGATGCGCACAAACGTGCGGTAGCGTGTGCCAACTGGCACGGGAAGCATTGGTTGCGTGTCCACGATCGAAACAGAGTATGCCTGGCCCTTGTTCAGGTATGTAACAGGAATCTCGTCGGTGTTTGAAATCATAGCCGTAGGCGCATTAAGCACCACATGGAAGCGGAACTTCTCAGCTGATGCTGGCAGCGGCGCTGCAGCGTTGATCTCGAATTGGCGCGGTTGGTATGTCATCATCGGCGGCTGCATGGAAGTAACCTGTCCTAATCTGTTGCTGTCCTGCATCGGTGAGCCATCCTGCTCCATTGTCTCGTAGCCCGTATCGTGGTGCATGAATGTTGCCGGCGCAAATGACTGTTGCTCCTGGCCGCTGGTAGGCGGGTACCCAGTGTAATTGCTGTGAAAGCTCTGCGGCGGCAACGCCTGCTGTTGCTGTGCGTACGGTTGTTGGAAATAGACCTGCCCGGGATGCACTACGCCTCCCTCGCCCGTTTGCATCGACAATGGCGTTCCCACGCCCATTCCAATGCCCATGCTGGGTGTATGCAGGTCGCCAGCCTGGCTGTGGTATAGAGGGTTTCCGTTGGCACCGGGGGTATAGTATGCGGGCATCTGGTTCGCGAATGCGGAGAAGGCATAGGAGTTGGGGTCGAGCAGAGAGGGCGTGAAGCGCCACGGGTCGTTCTGTGCTCTCGGTGTTGGGTCAAGGTCCTTCATCTCTGCCTGGTTACCTCCTGGCCTGTATGCGAATTTAGCAGCTGTCCACTGCAATGCCATTCACATTTCCTACTTCTGCCATGGGATGGGGGAATACTTACGACTCCATTAGGTTTGACGGGTCAGCGACGGCATCGAGACTCGACTGTCCAGACGCCGTCCCGGCGGTGGTGGCACCTACGACATTGCCAAAGTTGGCCTTGAAGTGGGCGTAAAGGTCGTCGCCAGGCTTTTGGGAAGATAGTCTGGGAGGAAGCGTCAGCTAATGTTTCAGAGAGAAGAAGAAATGCGACGATGGAATGGCGGGTGTTTTTGCTCACCTATTACGAAACATCTGGAAGGAGCCGACGAGGTGAGGAGAGTCGTAGGAAGGCGCCTATGATCGAGCGTCCGTCGTCGAGTGCATGTGCGAAGAAGGCCAATGCGGAAGAACAGACTTTTGAAATGGTGCGAGAGCGAGAGCGAGTGCGAGAATGGTAAAGTGGTGGTAGTAAAACGAGTGAGTGTCTTCTGAGACGCGAGAGCCCTTGCTGAAAGACTGGAGTCTTGGCTGGGTAGTGGTGTGTAATGGTGTGTAATGGCGGGGTGTTGTGTTTGAGAATGAGAGAAGATTGAAAAAGGTTTCGATATGTCTCAGTTCAGATATGGAGTTTCGGGGGTTTCTGCAGATGAGGATAATTATATACCAGCAGTGAGCAGTGACGCTATGTATCGGACCTGGATACTGGGGTGGAG
>JPJW01001940.1:0-30013 GCA_000750755.1 Pseudogymnoascus sp. VKM F-4513 (FW-928)
CCCTACCTCCCCTCGACAGCCCCCGCAACACGCTCGAGAAACCCATTAAACTCCCTCAACCTCTTTAACAACCCCCCCTCCCTACTCTTCCTACTCGCCATCGCGGCAACCTCATCAATGACAACAGGAAGTGGCGGCCCCGCGAGAGAATCATCCGTCGTGGTATCCCTCCCAAGCGCCGTGGCGAGGGAGACGTCGTGCATTGTCGTCGAAAGCGACACCAAAGTCTGAAAATTAGCAACGAAATAAAACGTAGAGACAAACATACCTCATTCTCCTTGCCCTCCTCCTCGTGCCGTATCCTCGCGGCGTCCATCTGCAGCGCAACCGCCTCCCGTTCAGCCCTCAATTGCATCAGCCTCGCCCGCAGCTCCCCCTTCTCCTTGACGACCGCCCGCACGCGCTTCCGCACGGCATACTCTCCGTCAACGGCAATCGTCAACTCCATCAGCTTCCACCTCGCCTCTTCGGCAAACGCCTCAACGGCCAGCAGCTTCGTGCGGTACTCGCGCCTCTCTGCAGATGTTTCCGCCCCCTCCAATCCCCGGCCCAGTGCCTCGATGGCGCTCACTGAAAACTCGTCGCACGCTTGGGAAAGCACATCAACAGCGTTGACGCCGCTGCGAGATGCAAAGGGGACCGCACGGTTGAGAATGTCGTCTCCAGAATCCGAATCGTGTCGTGTCATGCGGTACGCAGTGACAGGGACGGCTCCTCCTCTCTTTGCACCCGCTGGTTTTCGTTTTTTCGGGGCCCGCTGTTTGGCTGGGGATGGCTTCGTTGGTGGGCGTTGTTCAGCCGCAGGAGAACTACGTCGACGGCGTTTGGAGACGAGTTTCTTGGCCGCGTCAGCGGCTGATATTTCCTCGGCTTCTTCTGCCTCCGTTGCATGATCCAAAGCACTTCGTCGGCGTTGAGGTACGGCTGCGTCGGCAGTAGATATCTCCCCCGCTTCTTCTGGCTCCGTTACCTGATCCAAAGTACTGCGACGGCGTCTAGTTTTCGCCTGCTTCGCCGCTGAGGGGGTTTCTTCAGCTTCGACACGACCACCGCGTTTCTTCGCCGTACTCGCGGGCATATCTCTAGCTCCTTCCAGTTCATCCGGTTCTTCATGATCGTTTCGACGGCGTTTCTTCGTCGAACTGGTGCCAGCTTCTTCGAGTTCATCCGGTTGTTCGTGATCGCTTCGACGGCGTCGTTTCTTTGTTGCGTCGATCGGGGTCTCGGCAGCTTCCAATTCATCAGGAGCAGTTCGGCGACGGCGTTTCTTCGCTGCGTTGGTACTGGGAGTCTTTGCCGCCTCGATCGTATCCAGTCGGCGTCGAGAGAGTTTCATCGCTGAGCCAGATCCCAGCTCTCCCTCTTCCGGTCGAATTCTTGACTGATCGGGGGACAGTTCATCAATCTCTTCTCGAATCCTTGGGGAAAGTTCATCAATCTCCTCTCGAAAAAGTTCATCAACCTCCTCTCGAACCCTCGGCAGCTCATCAACCTCCTCCACCGCGTCGAGCTCCGGCGACGGCACTACACGCACCGACTTCCTCCGTGTTGTATCCCGTGGTGTCTTCAACTTGGTTGGCGTCGCTCGCTCAGCTGGATCAGAAGAAAAGTGTTGTCTCCGACCGCTTCCCGGCGCATTTCGCGGGCTCTCCGTCACCTCCTCCCCAAGTTGCGCAACCGGATTGATGGATGAGAGCTCATCTTCTCCTATATCCCGCTCTGGAGTCTTGGCCGATGTCTCTGCCACTTCAATCCGCTGTCGCTTCTCCGCCCGACTGTCACTTGGTGTTTTCTGTTCGACTCTCTTTCGCGTACTGCCAGACCGTCTCGATGAAGATGAACCTCTGCCTCTCGTCGGAATAGCTCTCCGCGACGAGCTGGGCGTCACTGCGCTTCTTGTTGTTCGTGGTGGTGGGGCAGGAAGTGTGAATGCGAAGTTGATGTCCTGGGGCTCTCGCGTTTGCGCACCCCGAAGACGCTGTTGCCGCGCTGCCTTGCGATCTATTAAAGTCACAAAATGTAGATACAAGCTGTTGGGACAGTAACGTACCTGGCGCCATGGTTCGTGGTGCATTGATTGATGAGGCGCAATTGATGTGATGTGTTGGAGACGCGTTTGTTTGCGGGGGACGCGGCGAGGCTCTGGGCGAAGTACCAACATACCTAAATTTGGCTTTGTTGGTACTTCAACCCGGTTGGCCTTGCATCACCCAACTCAAGGCTGAGATTGTCTGCGCCAAGGACTGCCAAATTTAGTCTGACGCGTGCCAGCAACGAGGTGACTTCTGACAGCGACAAACTCTATTCTGTAGGTGGGAATATATTCTCCAAACTCCAACGCGCACGTTACTTCTTTTACGTGATTTTTAGCTCTATATGTCATTTGTATCCAGTTTGCTCATTTGCAGTTTCGCGTTCACTCTGCGAACCCAAGTGCGGATTCCTCCCGGGCAACACAACCACGGCGCACTCCTTCCCACGTACCTCCACATTCAGCTTTGCCTTCCTCGCCCCCGAAACCTCAGCAAGTTCCCACGAATCCAAATTGACTGTGTAATAACTAACTTACCAAGCATCCAATCCCACACGCTTCCCTCCCAGCATGTCCCACACCCAACTGTGCTCCCACCATGTGTACCTGCGTGCGACCCTACAGCCTCAAAGGGGCAACGCGCTCCACGTGACATAAGCTTACCAAGTGAGAGTGGATGTCTCATTTCATGCAGTTCAGGGGTCCCTAAGATGACTTGGGATTGATCTACTAAAGGAAGCGGTTTCAAATCTGAAGAAGACGCGGTCTCAAAAGCGTTCCCACACAGTTTCAATTGCCATCAACGTGGTTGACAGGCTGCATGGTTTTTACAAAGAGCAACTGACAACACCATGGCGTGCACAGCATTGTTAGCTCAGCCTCTGCGTTGCATTGACCCTGCGGCTTACTCTCTTCATATAGTAGCTTTTGCCCCATTTATAGGGGTGAGAAATTAGCTCCCATCCAATCCAACGATTGGCTCAAACCCCAACCCAATGGTTGTTCTCATTTAAGCGCGGCAGTATCGGTTCAGCTCTGCTCTAATGAGGACCCGACGGACGCTCCCCGACGGGTGCTCCCTCTCCTTTAAAGTTCGACAGGTCCCTCGCTCCACAATTTTGTTGACACCACAACTGCCCGTCAAATTTTAGTCTATGGCTTCAACCATCCGTTCGAGCCTCTCCATGGCCTCAACTCTCCGTGCCGTCACCATTGTCGCCTGTTTGTTGTCGCAGGTTCAACACGTCCAGTCGAAATTATGTTATGAGTCGAATGGCTTCGAGAGCGAGACCTACTATGATTGTCAGCCCGACGCGAAAGTCAGCGCCTGTTGCCGACCAGGAGATATCTGCTACAGCAATGGACTCTGCCATCCTGGCCCGGATGCAGAACAAGGGATAACTGATTGGTACTGGCACGGCTGCACCGATCCCACTTTCCAAGACCCGAGTTGTTTCTCTGCGTGCTTTTCTGGTAAGCCCATCTACTTGCGGCCGTCGAATGACGGTGCTAACAATGGATAGTGGTCGGCGACGGTGTGGACAGTTGCCCAGGACAAGGCCCGAACAAATGGTGTTGTTATGGCCTTGGTGGATGTGATTGTGGGAATTCCAGTCAGGTCGTGTCAGCACTAGCTGGCAGTGTTGTCGCTACCATCGACTTTAGTGTCACATCCATCTCATCAAAGACTACCGCGACAACTTCAAGCGCTTCCACCACCACCACGCCACCGTCAACAACTGGTGGAAAGGGGACTGAAACGGGAGGAGCAGCACCAGGAGAGACCACTGGAACCACGCCTACTGAAACGCCGACTACTGAAAAGAGCAAAAGCAACGCCGTCCCCATCGGTGTTGGTGTTGGAGTCGGAGGCGCAGCTGCACTTGGGATAATCGGCTTGATATTCTTCTTCATGCGCCGTCGGAACAAGAAGGCGGCCCTAGTGGCTAACCCCGAGCCAAAGTACAGCGCTGCCTCGCAGGGACCGCAGTATGAAATGCCCACAAAAGGGAATGCTGCTGAGCTGTCCGCGGCACCTCAACCAATAGAGTATTACCAAGAGTTGCCTGCGGGAAGGTGATTGGCTTGATATCAGACGGGAATTGCATGTATATATGGAGTCTACGGGTGTGATGAGCGATTTAGCAACTATTTGGTACTTCCCTATCTATTTTATATTGTAATCAGCCACGTTGTGCTTCGTCCCCGTTTCCATGTGTTGCTCATATGTGCCAAAGTCGTATTTTTTAACCTTAAAAGTTTATTCTGGGGCTTCGGGCCGACCCGTTCAGCTGAACCAACGATGGAGGAAATGGCACTCAAAGTCTCAGGACCAGGAAACTTGGCTAACACAGAAAGCCAAGACAAGACCTTATACTGTCTGGACAACAATCTGTCCGATCCGGTAAGCGTCGGCACCCAATATAAATCACCACGCACTGAAGTACAACGAAATGCCATCAATGAATCCATGTTAACTGGCTTTCTACAATATGTAATGCATTTCACACAACCTCAACCCCTCCTCTAATCAACCCAACATCGCCTTGACGGTCTCCTGGATTGTCCGGGGTTTACATCCCTTCTTCGACAACAAATCACTAAAAGTAGAATCCTTGATATGACACTCACTGCTCTTCAAAGCATCATAGCTCGTAGACCACCATTCCACATTCCCTCTCTCCATCCCCATGTCCTCGACATAATACCTGACGTACTCCTCCCTCGACACAACTTTCAGGCTGACCTTACTACCCTTGACCTCAGATACGGTCTCGGCTATCTCTGCCAGTGTCGTCGCCGTCGGTGCTGAGAGGTTGAATGTCTTCCCCTCGTATTTCGATGATGAATCCGCAACCACCAAAGCTGTGGTGTATCCCAGGTCTCGAATAGGCGTCCAGTTGATCGGCCCATCCCCCGCAACCACGATTTCCTTCCGGGGGTCATCCTTCAATTTGAAGTAGTTCCCAAAGTATAGCGGCCATGACTCGTTGTATAATCCCTCGCGAATGACTGTGAACTTGATATCTTTCAAGCCGTAGAGATACGCCTCGGTGCGGTTGTGGGCCCGCATAACTCCTGCCTTGGAATCCGATCCAAACGCCAACGACAAATAATAGATATGGTCAACACCAGCCTTCCTTGCAGCATCTATCGCCGCAAAGTGGTGCTTTTCCCGGCCCTCCCCGTGGGGTGCGTTGTTGAAGTCCATGGAGATCCGAGGCGACGAAACCAGCACTAGCTTGCTGCAGCCGGAGAACGCAGTCTCCATCGAGGCCTTGTCATCATAGTTGGATTGGCGCACTTGGGCTCCTTGTGATTTGACAGAGTCCCATTGGTCGTCCGAAGGGTTGGATGAGGTGCAAATCACGAGTTCGTTGGCAGGGATGAGGTTGTAGGTCAGGATTGCGTTGAGCACGGCACCCCCCAACTTCCCAGAGCAGCCTGTCAAAGCATACATATCGGAAGACGTAAAAAGTTTGCTTGCAATTGTAATAGAGTACGGGATAGACTATATTTGTTCGAGGTGTCCCCGTCCCATTTATATCTTATCTCGCGATAACAAACCGACGTCATTTTGCATTCTGCTTGGTAATCGTTTCATAAAGTCAACAACAGCTTGGCTTGGTAATCATTCCATTGTAAAAAGTCAACTACAACGCGCATCAATTCAAAAACACAATATTTCAGACATGGCCCAGTCGCTCAAATGCAAACTAAGCCGCGCACAAATCCCCATACTCCGTGTTCTCTCCAACAAAATCCCATTATCCCAAACGCCATCCAATGCCATCCTGACCAAATTATGCAACCCAACTGCGGCGTCTTCCATTGACGCTGCCAGTCGTATCCTCAATGCCCTCCCATGGGAGATCAAGCTCAGAGTCCTCCCCAGAGTCTTCATCCTCGGCATCCTTCTCAGGCTTCTTGAGGGCATCGACATCAATCCCAATGTCCATGAGCGTCACCTCGACCTCCTTCTCACTCAGCTCCTGCCCAGTCTCCTTCTGCCCTTCGAGGACATCGTAGAGTGCATATATTTGATCCGCCTTTGTGTCGATTGCCTTGAGTAATCTCTCAATCCTTGCCTTGACGGCCTTGCGCTTGCGCATGCTGAGCGACGGGTCGTGTTTGTTGTAGACGGCCTGATACTGGGCCAGTTCAATCTTCAGGTGGGCCAGCTCATCTTCAAGACCCTTCATGACAGTAGCAAGTGCAAGTCCTGGAGCGACAGATGGACGCATCGTCGGCTCCTCTTCGTACGGCCCAGGCACTGGCATGCGGTCGGAAACAGGAGTAGGCTTTTGAATATAAACGCTTTGCTTCGCCTCAACGCCGTTCTCAAAAGAGGCCACACGTGTACAAACGGTACAGTTCCCGCCATCATGGTGGCAGAGCGTGTCAAGGACCTTCTTGGCCTTGGCGGAGAGTGTTGGATGACTGCCGTTCACACTCAAAGTGATGTCAGGGATGATGAATGCTGAAGTGACATCCTCCGTTGTAATGTGGCGGCCTGCCTTGACGGAAGTCTCGGAATGGCGTCGCGTGTGAGATACGTTTGAGTGGGAGGTATTGTCTTGCCCTTGTTTATCAGAGTTGCGGTTTTTGAGAATACCGGTGAGACCCTGGGCGGCCCGGGTCGATTTCGCTGATCTGATCGACATGACTGAATGGGACGTGTGATCACCCGTATCACCGGCGAGTTCCGCATTTCGGGCTCTCTCCTTCGCCAGCATCTCTCGGAGACGATCCATCTCGCCGTGGCCCAGAATGCTCGAGTAATTTGAGCCCTCGGTCGCATCTTCTGCATTGACATTGAGATCCCTGTGGACGGTCTTGGTAACATCATCAAAGGAGCCTTCGTCGCTAGCGTCAAAATCGTTTGTACTCTCTACAGGAGGGATATCGAAAGTCTCCTCCTCAACAAACGACTTGGCATTTCTCGATTGAGCGTGGCGGGATTGTGAGCGCGATCGTGACCGCAGGCGAGTTGACTCTTTCTTCTGGGCGGGTGCCTGGACACGGCCGCGTGGCTCTTTCCGAGTCTGCTGCTTTGGCGCAACTGACTTCCGAGATTTGACACCGGCGGTGTTCGCCAGACGAGTTTGCTGGATCTCTTGCGTCATCTCTCGGAGTTCTGTGACGGCAGCTTCACGACGGCTGATCTTCTCACGAAGGCCAGTCTCCTTTTGCTTCCACTGCCGGGTGTTCTCCTCTGAATCGGTGCTGAGACGCGCTAGCTCAAGCTTGAGCTCGCCGTTTTCACTTCGGAGGGCATCATTCTCAGACTGGAGCTGCTCGGTGGTATAGTACGCCTCGGCAAGCTGTTTGGCGGCCTGGTCGCGCTCGAATGATACTGTCTTGAGGCGTAACTCTTGGTTGGACGATTTCCTCTCAATCTCGCTGTAACGCAGCTGTAGGGACTTGAACTGGGCCTCGATTTCTAAAGCACTGTTAGCGGTTAAACTTGGTGATTAGAGAATGAATACTCACTGGTCTTCTCGGCGACAAGGGTCTTGCTCCCTTTCCCATTCTCTCCATCACTACCACTGTCTGCCATTCCCAGGGCACTATCAGACCGACGGTGCTTCTGGAGTTGTGCATTCTCCGACTGGAGCTGGTAGTTGTCGTCTTGAAGGTTCTGGGCCACTCGCTGTGCATCTGCCTTCTCCATCTCTAGCATTGCAACCTTGTCTTGTAAGAGCTGCAGCGAGATGAAAATTGCCTTCTCCTCATCTGGAACAGGGATATTGTCCAACTTCACATGGCCTGGACCAGGTGGGGTTCTCCCAGATGATGAGGTGAAACGGGACTGCACCTTGCCGCTGCGTGTAAACACCGGGGTGCCATCTTTGAATGAGCCTGAAACAAGCTCAGAAAGGTCGGGCATGTTGGGTAGAAGAAACGATTGGTTCGTCTGGTTGGCAGTGTTTGAATTTTGGGTGGCATTGTTTTGTCGGGGTGTATGTTGGAAGTCGTCGCGATGTCCAGAAATAGCGTCTGCCAAGGCATTCTTGACTTGTTCAGGGATATTATGGACGGCAGAAAGAGGTGAGCCCTTTGGCTGGGCCGCGGAGAATCGCGATTGCTTTGGCTGGAATGTGACTGTGGCTGGTCGCTCATCGCTAATGAAAGACCCATCGGAGTCGTCGGCAACGCGAGCATGAATCTCTGCGAGAGTGCGGCGCTGCTCTCCGCTGGAGGATCGCGTCGCCCCAGAAACATAATTTGGCAACTTGGTGGCGGAAGGTGGTGGGATATTCTCCTTCTGGGGTGTGCCTTTGCCTTGCTTCCCGTTCATACTACTTCGAAGAGAGTCTTGTCTGGGGTACTTGGATTGGCCCTTTGACGGTGGTGTGCTGAGAATCTTAAAATCGCCAATGCTGACAACTGGAGAGTCGATGTTGTCCGAATATTCTGTTTGGGGGACCCTGCTTGGGACGCGTTGTCTTGTTTTGGCCCCACGGCCAACCTCTACATGGAAGCTGCTCTCGTCCGAGCTGCCTCCTTGGGAAAAGTCGGGAAAGGCACGCCCGATCGCTGAGGTGTTGATGACGAACTCGTTTGTTTGTTGCCTGTTGCCGTTCCAGCGACCATACTTCTTCGCGGTATCGCGGAGCTCTGGGAGCCTCTGGGAGATGTTGAGGTCCATTTGACGCGTGGACATGATTGCCTCGTTCTCGGGATCAAAGTCCATTGTTGAGTCGTCGCTCACGGTGCCATGATGGGAACCGGTCGACGAAGCGCACGAGTGGTCGTGTCTGTTCAGATCTCGGGCCATTTCTCGAATCAATCGAGAGCGATGTCTCGAGTCAGCCGAGGCAGCCATTAAAGCGGCTCACTTTGTGCAATGTGGGCGTTGGTGGAGGTGTTATCTGGCGCTGTTGTTTATGTTGGTTGTGGATGGATGTTTGGCCGTGTCGCGTCGGGTTCTTGGAGCACACGGAAAGCTAAAAAGTACAAAAGAATCGTCTCAAGCTGCAATATACGCTGTGAAAATTGAAATGCTGGCTTTTGTTGTCGAATAATTGGCGTATGAGTTATTGTCGTGACGGGAAGAAATGATGGATGATGGGGATGAGGTCGGTAGGTTTGTTTACTTTTGGGTGACGCACGGACTCGTCGACAATGGCACCCACGCGCCAAGGTTTCCGATTGAGATGGGAAGGACCAAACCACATGAGCCAGTGATTGGATTTACTTTAACCTCAAGGCATATTTCACAATTTTGAGTTTTTAGATATAGTATTTATGTATAGAGGTTTGGATTTTTCATTGTATTTACGTCAGTGGGGTGAAATATATTATAATATACGCATGGAGAATATAAAATATCAAAAAGTATTCATTTATAAATAATATTTTAGTTGAATTGAGGACAAATCCATCATCCTACAAGTGAGTTCTAAGCTAATCCAGAGATCATGTCGATAAAAAATCATATTACAGCCTCATTAGTTTATGCGCTTTTGCCGTGGCAATTGCTGTGTTGCGCTGATTAACGGACACGACCTTCATGCCAAGAATATCAAACTCGACGCCAAGGAGCCATAAGTGGAATTCAGCGGGACCCCCATAAGAATAAGCTACAGTAAGGCGGGGAAACTGTGATGCAAAGATAAAGGCCAGTTACCTTATTAATTTTCTCAATTCGTAAACTTTTTGGTGGAATGTCGTCGTGGTGGCTGAACTGTTGATGCAGTCGTTCCAGCCTTCAAAGCGGGAAGCATCAAAAGCATGTGATGTTAGTGGTGGCGACAAAAAAATGAAAAGAGGAAGCTTCATATATACGCTTCTTTACTTGAGCCCAGACTCGTCAAAGATGAAAACTGCTCTAATAATTACTTGCAAACCATTATATAGAGTGCAGCGCTTTGAACCACGTGGATATCGTGGGTTATCCAACCATGACGTTGAATATCATCCAGATCTGTCTGAACGGCAACCCTACAATTCCAAGCTAGCAAATTTCCACCCCTGAAAAAACCACAAAAAGCCACCCCGCACAAGGCTACGAGTAGAGTAGATAGCAGAAGGCTCTGTGACTTGGGTATTTCCTAATAACTCTCATAAATCAGCGTTCCGCCTGACCCTTGAACCAATACGCCATGGACCACCCTTGGAGAGACGACGACTTTGCCCCGTCCTCAGCCTGTGAAGTAGCGCCATATGAAATCCTCGATCCAGAGGTAGCTACTACCTCTCTTTCCCCAAAGGTTCAATACTCATTGCATCTTCTCCGCGTTAGCGTCTAGCAGCGGAATCATCTGACCTTCAAACTTTCACCAAAAGCATTGCAAAACAGCCGTATGATCCAGAGTCCTGGCTTCTGCGTGGGCGCTGTCTCCGGCTGCTGGGTTTCCCAGAACTCGCACTCGGCGATGCGTATAAAGCACGACTGCTAGTTGAAGCCAGCCAGAAAAGAAGCACCCCACTCGGGAAGAAAGCCTTTCTGGCTTTGTGCGATAAAACCAGGCTCCAGCACGAGACGGACCCGAGATTGGCGGCATGGAAGCACCTCGTCTCGACGACAGAACTCCTTGAGAAGCGTGTCGTCGCGGAGCTGCAGGAGCTCGAGCTTCAGGCTTGGTCAGAGCTCATGGAGGGCTTGATGGCATCGAATGCGTGTAGTGACTACCTGGCCCTCAGCAAAGAAGCAGTGCTTCGATTTCCGCAAGATGCCGTGTTCCCATCCGAGTTGCTGAACGCGAAGTCGTGGTACCAGCAGAGGGATGACATTCTGCGGGAACAGGTAGACGCTGGTGAGATGAGCGAAGAAAAAATGCAGGTAACTCTCCACAACGGTGGCGTCTATCCCGTGGCTTATCCGTGGATGCAAGAAGATTTCGTCTCTCGAGAGGAATCCTTCCTCGACGGATGTAAAAAAGAGTTTAGCGTACGATCGACCAACAGCACTGTTTCTCGCAGTGCTATTCGGGACGTTGATGCAGAGGATGAATCACCAAGCTCAGGAGACGTTCTCGGCGCTTTCGCGACCAAGAGTATCGCTCTAGGAGATACCGTTCTCGTGGATAGCACCGTCGCAGGTGTCACAAGTAGCGCCGAACGCTGCCCAACATGCTGTGGCCCCATCACAGAAGAGATTGTCAACGGCTGTTGCGGTGTCCCGTACTGTAGTTCTGGCTGCTCCAAGACTGCCCTGGATACCTTCCACGCCTCCATTTGCGGCAAAGATTTTGGCTTCCTAACCTCTGCGGCAGAGTCAGCAGAACTAACGACCGACCTCTCTCTGGACTCGGTACTCCTCCTCCGAGTCCTGGCTCTCGCAATGCAAGAGCCGACGCTCCACCCCTTGAAGACATCCCTGCTAAATCGACTGACGCCCACGTATAAAAACGACGAGTTGATAATCTTCAACTTCCCAGATCACATCATAACGCCTATCCGGGTGCTTGGCGAACTGGGCATCGACGTTTTCACGGATGCTGCCTATGACACTTGGGTCCTGCACACGATAAGATGCCGGCTGCAGAACAACAAGCACGGTCAGACTCTCGATGGGTTTCCCGGGACGGCCGTAAACCCGTTGTACTCAATGTTCAATCATAGCTGTGCCCCGAATGTGGACTGGGAGCACAGGGATAGTAATAGCACATTGAGGATGTTTACTCTACGAGACGTAGAGGAAGGAGAGGAGCTATTCATTTCGTACATAAGGCCGTTGACGATGGACTATGCGGAGAGGCAGGAGAGCCTCCTGCCGTGGTTGGGAATGGAGTGCGAATGTGAGCGGTGCAAAGCTGAAAGGCCACCAAGTGAGGACTGATATGTTTAATGGCATTTGGATATACGCCAGCAGACACGTCGTCAATAAAAGAATATTTAAGTCGATGAATCCTTGTCGGGAGTTAAAAACGGCGTTTCCCCAATTACCTAAGTGCCAAGTAGCAAGCCGAGGCTTAATAACCATAACTTTAGATAATAGCGTATTGGACAATCTTGGTATGTAACCAACCCACCTCACCTTTATATCAACACCTTATTATATTGTAATAATTAACTTGCTGTGTCAGTGTCACAAATATTGGTGGTGCCTCATGGATCCGTGAATAGTGAGCGAAACAGCACACCTCGCCAGCCCCGTCACCGCAATCCATCATCTCCCGTAAGATCCGATGGAAGTAAATATTTATGAAATTCTAAATTAGACTGTACATGAGGTATCTATATGGGTGACGCACTGTGTAATAATCCTTCCCAAACGCCATCTATAACTGACAACTACGATTTATCAACACACTTCTCCTCTAGCCACCTGGCCAGATTCGTAGCTGGCATGTCCACGGCCCTCATGAACATGTCAGCGAGCCACAAGCATAGTGACACGTAAAACGCCAGTCCCAATACATATCCAACATGGAACATCAACCCGGTCTCTCCAACAAGCGCCCACCCCGCATTTCGAATGCCCTCCCCAATAAGCATATTAACAAGTTCGTGAACGAGATATAGAGCATAGCTCACGCGGCCCAGATAGCGCGCCGCCGGGGCGACTAACGGGCGTTGGAGAATAGGTAGATAAAGGATAGAAAAGACAATAAGGAAACTGCCAGGCAATGCGATATAGCGCCACTTCTCCTTATGCGATGTTATCGAGCAGAGCGCGATATAGCCAGGCGTCTCGCAGGTGTGATCTGTGGGAACCGATCCGAGGTACATGCCTGCAATAAAGCAAGCCCAGAGGCCCAGCTTTTTAAGTATGCGGCGGCGGCGTTGGCTCGTGGCATCCGCATCGCTGTAATACTGGAAAGAGTCTGACGCGTCTGCGTTATGTAGGAGGCCCTCTTCTTTGCCGAGTTGCGCCTTGGCTTCTTGCGTGCCGACGTGGATCTCAGCGACGACCAGACCGAGAACGAAACAGCCCATGTCCCAGCGGTCATGAAGCATCGAGTCAGCAAAGACAAGCGCCTCAATAAGCAGCCGCGGGCCTGTACGGCAACGCGCAATTCCCAAGAGAAGGAGGAAGAGTATCATCGAGCAGCGGAACTCAACAGCGATTGTCCACAACGGTGGGAGGTAGTAAATGTGAAACTGGGTCCACTTGTAGAATGTGAAGAGATCGCGGAGATTCTCGAGATAGAATCTGATGTCAAACCACAGCCCGGGGACGTAGTGTGGCCATGGTTTCTCAAGTAACTCAGCGCGCTGGCACAAAAGGCCGACGAAGGACATGACGACACTCGGGAGGCCGAGGCGTACAACTCGGCGAAATGTCATGCTGGACAGGACTGGCAGGATACGATCACGGTCTCGTTGAAGCATAAGCCGGACGGCGCGAGCTGATAGCACATAGCCGGAGATGACAAAGAAGAGGAAGACCTGGAAGCCCCCGCTGTACCATATCTTCACAAACGGCAGCTGCAACAAGTTCGCATTCCCGTTGTAGCCATATGCATCTCGGATATCTGGATAGGCGTGTAGACTGTAGTGAAAGATCATGACAGCAAACGCTGCCACACCCCGCAGGCCATCAAGGCAGTCGGTGCTGGCGCGCTGAGCGGCTATTTGCGGGTCTATCGGGCGCTGCGAGACGGGTTTCGTGGGACTGGGAGAGAGGACGCTGGGGACGGCGAAGCTGAGGATGCCACGGGCGGCCGAGGGAAGGGAGAATTTGGAGCTGGCATGGACGGCGACCAGAGGTAAAGTCCAAAGGAGAGCCGTTGGAGTGGCGGGCGGCATTTCGGGATCGTGGCTTGACTGCTCGCTCCAGAATGGGTGCGATCAGAAGGACAAGGAGATAAGAAAGAACGAACGAAGGATAGAGTGAGAAAGGAAAGGAAAGAAAAGTAGGAGAGATTCCATGCCCACCACGACCCGTCTGAAGGGGTCAGCCTCGTAAGGGATCGTGGGTAACCCCCAAACCCAACGCTGTTCCCAGGCGGTCCCCACATCGTCGATCTCTCTCCCCAGCTGGGGTACTCCAGCGGGTAGATTATCTAGGAACGCCGGTTTGAAGAAGGTGCGGCTAGCTAGAGCGTCATTGGTGCTGTCAGCTCTGGGAAAGCATATTCATTGGCGCCAATAGTGAACTAGGTTGTATTGCGACTACTTGTATTCATTGAGGCTTTTGGCCAATTTTCGTCGCTGGACTCCGTGATCAATTCATTGGACGGCCAGCCGGGGGCAGAGTGAGATTTGATAGCAAAAGGAACAATCGTTGGCCCGTGTCCGCATCAGCCCGTATTGTATTGGCGGGCGCTCCTTCGGCGTCAGCCTGTGGATATGGACATCACACAATGACGGAGTGCTTCAGCAATTTGAGGACAAGCCCTTGGCCGCTGCATTCATGACTGATGATCCCCTCGTGCCTGCCGGAATCAGCGAGAAGGACCAAAACTGCGTTTCATCTCGCGTGCTTGGCATCGCCGGCTTAGGCAATTTTCGACGTCTCCCAAGATCAGTGGGTTGCTGTTCCATTTTTTCCAGCACGAAGGTGCATATATGGCAAGTTATTGAAGATCTTCAAGGGGTTAGCTATATGCAATATATAGATGCGACAGTTCCGTCTCTGAATCTGTGTGGTTGAGTGGAGATTGGAAAAAGATCGAGATAATGAGAAACGGATGGGTTGGAAGATGTCGGGCTTGGCGGCTAATCTGTTCCACGTTCAGCTTCAATCGACATATCACGTGATGCACATGGCATTAAAATGAGACGATGGCCAGGCAATCCATGTGGGGCCACGGAATGATGATCACAAACCAAGACAAGATAAGCAGTGATTAACAGCACGACCTGAGTCTACGGTTTCATTTTCTCCAGTCTCGAGTAAGCGAGACGAGACACTATACGCTATATCAAAAGATGGAGCCCTCAGACAACCGCCGTCTGGTTGTAATACAAATCACAATGATGCGGGTGCTGCAGGCAGTATTTTGGTACGAGCGGCGTGGCCTGTACTCCCGACGCGACGAGATACTCCCTAAAGTTCAGGATGCGCTGCGTCATCGACGTCGTGCGCTTCTTGCCTGCGGCGTCCCTGTTCCCGGACCAAGACAGCTCGGCGAGCGCAGCAGCACGCGGCCACAGTTTCGATGAGATGCAAGTGTCGTCCACCTGCTCGGACCACAATGGGGCGTCGACGCCGATGACGCGCTTGGCTTCGGCGGCGGTTAGGTTGGTGGTGAAGTCGTAGTCGTAGATGCGTTGCCAGGTCTTGTACGGGGCGCACCAAGATCCTCCGTCGCCTCCAAAGTTGAAGCTGGGAGTGTCAGGGTCGGGGTTGACGTTCTCATTATAGCGAGGGTCGTTGGTCACGTAGCCGCCGACACCACAGTCGAGGTAGAACCAGTCGGACGAGGAGACGACGACATCATATCCGCTCGAGGTGAGCTTCTTGATATTGGCGAGGCCGCCGTTCCAAGACTGCATGATGATGTCCTTGGGCATATCGTGGGCGTGCGGGTCGTTGATTGCCACGTCCTCCCACATGATGAGACGCCTGTTCTTTGGCTTCTTGAAGATTGGCACGGCCTTGTCAACCCAATACTGGACGAGATCGTCGTACGTCAGCGATTTGTTCGCCGCAAACCACTCCTGAGTAATGATGCTGAAGTTGTAGCAGCCAACCTGAAGCTCGTCGCCGCCAACATGGAACAAATTGTCAGTAAAGAGGCCAGAGAGCTCGTTGTACACCTTTCCGACAACCTCGTACGTCTTGTCGTTGAGGATCTCCAGCTGGCCCGGGTTGGGCTGCACGGCGGTATGGAGCGGCCAGTCATCGTTGGACCACCACGAGTTCGTGCAGGCAACAATGGCAGGGTCGATTTGCTTCCATCCGGAGGAGGAGTGGCCTGGCATGTCGATCTCGGGAATGATACGAACGGCGCGGGCGCGGGCATACGCAATAATGGTGCGGACGTCGTGCTGCGAGTACGTCTCGCGCTCAGAGTACGCGTCCTTGGTCATTTCTGGGTATGCGTTGATTGTCAAGGGCCATGACTGGTCGTCATCGATGTGCCAATGGAACACGTTGAGCTTCGACAGAGCCATTCCATCAATGGTCTCAAAGATCTTCTTGAGGCTGATAAAGTTGCGCCCGGTATCGACCATGATACCGCGGTATGGGTAGATTGGGGCATCCTTGATGGAGACTGGCTGCTCAATCTGGAGACCTCCGTGGCCATCTGAGATGACAATCTGCTGGAGAGTCGTAAAGGCATGGAGGGCTCCCCAGACGGTCTTGGCTGTGATGTCGATGGAAGGTGAGTTGGCCTTGACATCAATTGTGTATGATTCGTCAACACCGTGCTGTAAATCCGCCTTGTAATCCGAAATCTTGACGTTCACTTCGCGGATCAGCGTAGACCAGCGCTTGGTGTGTTCTGCCTCTGATTCGGCAAACGCAGGGGCAGCGTCCCTTTTGGCCACGGCTGGGGTGGTGGGAAAGGGGTCGAAGACTGGAATTGGCTCCTCTACGGCCTGGGGAACCCATTTCAGGGTCGTGATCGAGTCGAACGCACGCTTCCACCCGTCGGAGACCACCTGGTTGTGGGGGGTCTTGAGGACGAGATATCCAGCTACCTGCTTGGGTCCCGAGGTTCCCCAGGTTATGGAGACAGGGGCGGGCAGTGGATTGACCTTGACAGCTTCGGCAGCCCCAGCGAACGCGCACGAGGTGGCCGCAATGGCCTGGACAACCTGATTGAAGCGCATTTTCAGAGATGTTGTTCTGGCTCAAGTCGCGAGAGGTCGCGATGGCTGAAGCTGTGCACCTGGAAGGATCGCAGCTTATATTAGTACTGTGGAGTAAAAAGTCACACCTGAATGTCTTATCTGGGAAATGATAACCCTTGGCCCGGATGACCTTGGATGTAGGGAGTAACCAGTAGCAACGCGATGTCTTGGAAAGGTTCCCCGCACCTTAGTGGTGCCCAGCAGGCCTCATCTTGGACGTGCAACCTTGAGAAGCCTAAATATTGACCGTAGTAGTATTTTGATGTCCGTGGGAGGCGCCGATGTAGTCACAATGATTTACGGTGGAGATTAGACATTGGAGAGTGGAGAGCGGGAGAGCGAGGAGTGGGCTGCGGGTAGTGGAGAGCGAATGAAATATGCTGCCGTGTACATTCTTGACCAGCTTGTACGATGGTTTGTATGGCATGGAATGCTCTGAACTTGCCGCGAAGGCGCCCTGGTATACGGAGTAGGATTCTGAACGGCGAAGGGCAGTTGCCGTGTGCAGTCGGTGTTGTTACATCGGGAGAAGGCCCCTTGCCAAAGCCAACGGAACGTTACGCTCTCGGCGTTGGCGCTGGGGAAAGCTCGATAAGGTCGCCCCGCACGGACCTCATCGTGGCGCGTCGCGCTCTTTCCAGTGCTTCGCCGGAGCTATCCTCGGTGATTTCCCCGAGTTGCCGTCCCAGAGATATTTATCTCTTTGAGTTGTACAGAGAAGATCTTCTCGCCGAGCTGTCACTGTGTAAGGCGTTACGGCGATCCCCCTCTCCCGTCGGGGTGGTAGCCGTTGCAATACGAGTACGATGGTAGGCTACTTGACCTGTCAGAGCAGATGGAGACAAGTGCCGTACCTATACGATGGATAAACCTCAGTCTGTGCATACCGCCAAGGTAGTGGCTGATAGATGCCACCAAAGCTGTGGGGAACCTTGTGCCGTCGCGTTGATGACGCTGGTGCGGACTCGCGGAGATCGGACCAGGGCGGGGCAAGGAAGGAGTATTCGAGTGTCTAGTGATGAAATTACAAAGAATGGTAGACATGACAGGATGATACGTGCGATTCAAGCCACTGTCACGTACCATGCCAAGGGTAACATCAGTCAAGCCTCATTGACGCCAGGTTCCCATGAGCTTCATATTAAAACGGAATCCAAAGCTTCTATATTACAATACATCACCTTCCGAGGTTCCGAGCGCTTGTGGTCGGGTCGGAGACCAACCGCATCACCAAAGTGCTACTCTAGACGCACTCAAGGGACTGTTCCGTTGTTGTGGGGCTGGAAAATACTTAATTTGTGATGTACCGTATCATGGACAAGGAGCGGGAACAGCTGCAAGGCATTCCACTGTCTGTAATGCACGTGGAGTCTCAGCCAAGTTCGACGTGCTGTGATTCAATCATAACCTACAATCGCTCGCTCACTTGACGTTGAAAGTTCCATACTGTCGCTCGATCAAAGCCCATGCAATATTTTCCTCGAAACCACCACCCCACCACCCAACCCCCTTGCAAACTCCTCCCATAAGCAAAACCCCGCCAAATAGCCACGCCAAAGAATCGCTTGCTTTTGGATATAAACTCCCCCATTTCAAAGATCTCGTCTGCCCACAGCCGCTTCCCACTCCCACGTATCCCTGCCCGACGCGCACAGGCTCCCAAATCTACTGGCCACTAATAATGCCACGACGTGGGCCAGTAGTAATAGCGTTGTCATCCGTCCCTCCATCCTGCCAACAAGGACTAGGTCCGTAGCAGCGAGCACAAGTAGAGGCGCTGATACGAGCGGGTTGCTCGCCCATGGAAGACACGGGGCTGTAATGGTGTACGCTTTGAAGAGGAAGATGATAAACTTGGCCACATACGTCAGCAAGCGCCCGTTAGACTGCATCCAGGATGCGGCACTGTGCGAAGCCAGTGCAAGATGTTGGTTGAATCTGCCAATGCGACCAGACGGTGGAGCCATTAGTAGTGGCGTCGTAACCTCGGGCTGTGAATCGAGGTGATTCGATATTGTTTTCCGCAGCGCATGAACCCTCTCGCCATCTTCGTCTTCAATATATGCTGCAGATACAGATCTGGTCCCACTGGATTTTTCTCCTGGGGCGGGAGAATCAACGGGCTGTATCCGCTTCCCGACCCCCAAGTTGTTCTTCGCCCTGGTCAATCCTGGCGGCCCCTCCAAACCAGAACCAGAGCTGATAGCTTGCAATATATCGGTTGCGCTTGGCCTATCGGTTGGGTTGATGCTGAGGAGCCTCTTCAAAAAGGTATATAGCTGATCTGGTAGGTCTGGACGTTCCTGCCTCTCATCTCGGAAACCTTGCCACGAACTAATTTCCGCGCGAAGTTGATCCAGGTCCTCAAACTCCTCCTGGATGTTCTCGGCGCTGAGATATGGTAGTCGCCCAAAGCACATGAAGTAGAGGATCATCCCGAGGGAAAATATGTCACTCTTTGCCGTAAAGTTTCCATATCGACCCGACGCATCTTGCCGCAGCACTTCAGGCGCACAGTAAGATATCGTTCCCGTCGCTCCCGTCGACTTTCTATACACATTTTCAGCTTGAACCTCACCAAAGTCGCTGATGAGGCATCGAAGATCCTTCTCGCCGCGGTGTAGTAGGCAGTTACTAGGCTTCAGGTCCCGATGAATGTAGTTCGATGCGTGTAGGTGCGCGAGTCCGGATGTGATGTCTTTGAAAAAGGAATAGATCTCGTCGAACGCCAGCTTCTTCTGAGGCGATTTGAGCCCTTGCGGCCGATCCAACTGCCCCTTGGATCTCCTCCGCATTTGGGCTTTGAGTTCTTCATTGGTACTCGTGGCAGAAGCGCCTTTGCCAATCACGTAGTGGAGAAGGTCGCCGGAATTACAGTATTGCTGTAAAATAAATGCGCATGGTACTGATGGCCCAAAGCGATTCAGCTTGAAATCTTCCAGCCAAACGTGACGATAAGAGACGAGGTTGGGATGCGACAACTGCTGCAAGAGCTGGACCTCAATGAGCACCTTTTCTAGCCACTCGTGATCATCCCCAACAGGGACCCTCTTGCAGGCAAAATGACCCAAGAACACACCATCGAGCTCGTGCCTGACCAGCAAGACGACTCCCTTGCCACCCCTTCCCAACTCCTTTTCCACAGTAAAGAACTTCTGGAAGTAGTTGGGACTGAATGCGTCCTTCTTTATCCCCAGAGCCTCTCGTCCGCTCTGGTCTGCCGGTGTACTAGTCACAAACTCCGCATCGTCAGATTCTTCGATTCCCTCTGTATCTGCTCTGTGACCACCAGCACTTGGAGCCCGGTAAGGGTCGCTCCTCGGGACCGGCTGTGTGAGTCGTCGTATTGGGCTGCTTGGTGGCTCTCTCTCGTCTTCGCTCCCTGGCTCAGAGGCAATGCGCAGCATGCGAAAGTACTCGGGGTTGACGAAGCTCTGTCCGTGGTTCGGGGAATTGGAGAGCGGGTGCCCGTCGTCGGGTGAAGAGCTGCGGATGGATTGGTGGCAGTAGGGACATTCTGTCAGCTTTTGGGCGGCAGAAGCACCGCGGAGTATCAACTGGCGGGTCTGGGGATCGCGAACAACTATGGCGTCGTCATGTTGACTGTGGAGTCAGTCATCGGTGGACGGTGAAGTGGAGGTGGGGTAGGAGCGGCGTACAGAACAATCTCACGGCTATCGCGAGAGGAGTATGGGACGAGGGACATTTGAGGATCAGAGATGCCACATTTGTATGACCGTTGAAGAGATGAATGCTATAAGCAAACACTATTCAATTCACGTTATCTGAGTGGGCATTTCTATTCCACAGTCGAGGTTTGTTTACTGAAGTCGGACTCAACAGTTGGCTTGTGCTTAGCATTGTAATATCGTGTGACGTAGGGTCATGTGACGCTAAAATATATCACCAAGAGAGCTTTTTTATTCCGATAATAACTTAATTTCCATTGGAAACATGCCTCATGTAGGAATGTTAACCCGTAGTTCATGCCTCCTTCTATTGTTCACAGCTTGTGCTACCAGCGGCTTCAAATTCCAAATTCCGGAAACGATAGCTTCCGCCCCCGCAAACCCCTTTGTAACCTAATTCCCCACCCTGTCACGCCATGTTCAATCTTTGAACTCCTAATTAATAAGCTTAATTATATAATACAAACAGCTGTCGTGTTGTTTTAGAACTCCACGAGACGCTAGTTCAATGGGAGACTGAGCTCTTTCGTCAACACGTGTATGTTGTTTATAAGCCCCTCCACAAGAGCATCGTATCTATGTGGCTGCGAAGCTTGGAGACGCTGCCCTTGCTCGACGAGTGTCTTCGTTTCAATCTCAATCTCGAGTTCATGCTCCTTTTCGCCCTGGATAATAGGTTAGCTAGGCTCTGCCAATGAAAGGTAATAACACTCACTGAAGCCGATGTGACCTGCGTGAGGTCTATCTGATAGTGTGATTGTGTGTAGCTCAGGCGGTCCTTGTTCCGATCTGGTTGGTTCTTCTTGTCCGAGCCGCGTGCTAGCGCTTCGCTGTCTCCGTCATATCTCAATTCAAGGTTGACGCTTATACGACAATCCAGCGGAGAGTTGGGTATATAGATATCCAAATCTTTGACGCGCGTTTTAATAATCTGTGCAAGGGGAGCGCCAGTCTTTTGATCATGAGTAATCCGGACCTTTGGCGCGTGATGACTGCTCTGCTTCAAGAAGTGCTGAATACTCGGCGGCAGGGTTTGCACTATTGCTTTGGGCATTTCGAAGAAGCTATCACGCTCACGTCTGTGTGCATACCGAATCGGCACCCGTGGCTTGGGCCTATTCACATTGCTTGGGTGGGTCTGTGTCACGAGACCATTCAAAAACTCATTCATTCTCTTGTGTTGTTCCTGGAACTGTTAGTTTTTACTTCGAGGCCAAACAAATCTAAAGGACATACCTCTGTCATGGAGCTTCTGAACGAGATACGGTTGCTTGGAGCCAGGACACACTCCGAGAGGACAGGAAGGTAGTATCTCTGGTTTGTTTCCTTATCAATGAGCTGCCCCAGCTTCGCTTCGATTTCCACCGCCACTCCTCGGCTCTCGAGTTCGCCCCAATCATTACGGTTGACAACTTCGAGGTACAAGAAGTCCGCAATGGCCTTGGTAAGGTCGTTCACTGGCGTAGTATCCGAAATACTTGGCTCCCAAGGCCCCAGGATATCGTCATACTTGGTCGCAGCAGGAGAAACGCCTGCTTCTTGTGTAGGGGTTTGCAGTTTGGGAGGTTCCGATGGAGCGTGGCCGGCAAGCCTTCCGTTCGCCTGGCCAGATGAGGCTGGCAACTGCTTATTCTTCTTGTAGAGCATCCAGCTTTGGGCCCAGATCGGCGGTTCATTATACCGTCTGCGTTTCCTTGGCTCTTGCGGAGATTGACTCTTACTGCTCATTGATTGATCACCATTCGGGGCGCTTGAGGGAGCTATTGCATCGGAACTGCGCCTATCGTCAATTTTCCTCTTGGCCGGGGTTGGCGCAGGATCTGCCGCTGGCGTCCGTTGCCGGGCCTGGTTCGCCGCTTCGCTCTTGGGCTGTTGTCCGAACACCGTTGTCTTGGGGCTCACACTCATACTGTGCTCCCTTTCGCTTTGGGAATCCCTCTTTGTCTCCGGTGCAGAGGCTGCGTTTTGGTTTTGGGGAGCCGGCGTCGTGGGAGCCGCTGACGTTGAAGGAGATGGAGATATGCGTTCGACTTTCGTACTATCTTGTTGAACACCCAGAGAAGGGGCGCGTTGTTGGTATGGGCTCGTTGGGAAGGGATAGCTTCCGGTTGACTGGCGCTGTATAGTCACGGGTTGGCGAAATGGGGTGCCTGGTTGTGATCTCTGCGCCTGGTCTTGTGGGAAGGGTGTAGGCGGAAACGCGCTGTTCGCAACTGGGCTTTCTTGGAGATGTTGTGTATATAGGTTCGGCTGACTTTGAGCTGAGGTAGGTGTGGGACTCGAGTGAGATGATTGAGGTCGCTGATGTGGCGGGAAAGGATAGGATATGTTCGAACTCCCAATTGGAGGAGTGAGTGGTACAGGAGACGCCTGTGGGTAGTTCATATGCTGATTTTGAGGTGGAGCCTCGCTTTGTGAATAACTTTCGCGATGGCGAAGAGCTGGTTGGTATTGCTGGGCCTGGCCAGGACTTTGAGGTGCAGCGTTCTGTGGAAAGGGGAAAGCTCCTCCGCTTGTCGACGAAGACGGAGTATGGCGAAATGGAGACTGAGCGGAATAATGCGACGACGTAGCTGGGGATCGGAGGTCGTTACCCGGAGGCTGTAGGGGAGGAGGCGGAGGTGGTCGACCTTGAAATGACCCTTGGTATGCTGTTGGAGAGGTAAATCGTTGCGATTGCGCGCCATAATCTTGCGACGCTTGTCTACTCGGCGGCGCAGGCTGGCTTTGCTGGCTATACTCTCGGTACAAACCTGGCGATGGCCCAGTTTGCGCTGGAGTCGCAGGTTGTGCTTTGTCCTGTCTCGAGGAGTCCCCCCCTTCGTTGTTAATTATCGATCTCAGATCCATTGTTCCGACAAGTCCGTAGTCCCAGTCACTCAGCGACCACGGCCTCCCAGTTTGTCCGTCAACGGGTTGGTGTACAATATGTCTTCATTGAAGTTCAACCACAATTTCCGTTCCAGCTGAAATCTATCGGATTCAGGACAAGCCGGTGGTTCATGAGTCTACCCAAAGTCCGCGAGGCCCGGTTGCAGTTGCGCCGACGCCGTCAGCACAGAACTGGCACTATCGAGACCGTTGAATTTATCGGCGTCACACTACAAAGAGTCGCGCGAATGTATGCGCAACGTTTTCGCTGCAGCTCGACGCTCGGTTGCTGATGATTTGAGATGTTGGAAAATAATTACACAGTTCGTCCCCCCTGTGGTCGACGACGATCTGCTACCGTTTGCTAAACGAAACAAATGTCGCGACCTGTCTACAAGACACGCAAGCGTCATCACACGTAACTATATGCTTTTTTACTCATCACTGGGTTCCATATGAGACTTCAAACAATATATAGATATGTAGGCATATTTGTAGTAAAAATGCTACATTTATTTGCGATTTTTGACACTCAATTAATTTATTTTTCGATTACGGCGACAATGAGACGCGTGCCATATTTCTGCCTGAGGCAATATTGCTTTGCATTTCGCTATCCGGTTTAGGTTAAGCGCCGACAGCTGGAAGCTCCAGGCTGTCGCGCTTAGGTGTTGCTGAAGTTGAGGCTCAGGCATCATCGTGTGTGTAATCAACAAACCCATTCTATCGCCATCAACCACCCCCGCCCCTCAACATCTCAATATACCCATTCACTATTGTGCGCATCAAATACACCTCCCACTCCTTTTAACAACACAAATAAACCGTCGATATGCCCGGGCTCGTGTCGGCCACAGGCGTCCTCGGGTTCCTTTCCGACGAGGAACCCGAGCTCAAGATCTTCGCCCTTCAGACCTTGAACGATGATATCGATACTCTATGGACAGAGGTAGCAGGATCTGTCGGTCAGATGTGAGTTGCAACTGCAGTTTTGAGACCCCATCGGCGGCTCAATACCACCATACCTGGGACCTTGTGTACTGACAACCCGGCGTTTACAGCGAGGCCCTCTATGAAGACGACACATTCCCGGAGCGCCGACTTGCGGCACTTGTGCTGGCAAAGGTGTACTACCATTTACAAGAATACAATGAGAGTATGGCGTTTGCTCTAGGTGCTGGGGACCTCTTCAAACTCGACAACGGGGGCGAATTCGAAGAGACCATCATCTCCAAGTGCGTGGATCAGTACATTGCCCTCTCGGCATCACATCGTCCACGTGCATCGGATGCCGGCACCAGCGGTATCCCAACTCTTGCGACATCATTTGCGAATACCGCTGGCGACAGCAACGTGTCGGGTGCCCTCTCTTCCCCAACAACTCCATTCTCCCAGTCGACTCTGCCATCCAAGTCGCTGCTATCTCGCCAATCCACCGATATTTCCGCCGATTATCCAACCATCAGCACTGGCTCTCTGTCATTATCTGTGGCGGACCGCAAGACTCAAGTCGCCCTTGAAAACGTCATCGAGAGGTTGTTTGAGAGCTGCCTGCGCGAGGGACGATACAGACAAGTGGTCGGGATAGCAATTGAAGCCCGCAACTTGGAAGTCTTGCGAAGGGTAATCAAGCGTGCAAGCGATGATGAGAAGAAGGCAGGAAAGTCAGCAGACAACGGTTCTGGACCTACCGAGGAACTGATGGAGTACGTCCTAAACATCTGCATGGATGTTGTCCAGGAGAGGGCCTTGCGAACGGAGATCTTGAAGATGATTCTCGATTTATTAAACGATATACCGACACCCGACTTTTTCGCAATCGCAAAGTGCGTCGTCTATCTCAACTTGGATGGAGAAGCCTCTTCGATGCTCCGGAAGTTGGTTGAGAAGGGAGATGACTCTTCTCGGGCAGTGGCATATCAAATTGCCTTTGATCTATACGATAACGGCACACAAGAGTTTTTGGCAAATGTACAAAAGGCTCTGCCAGTAGAGAAGAAGGCCGAGGAGCCTGTTGCGGAAGGAGAAAGCGAACCACTGTTGGGGGAGAACAAGGACACCTCCAACACCGACAACTTCTCCCCCGAGCAGATCCAGATCTTCACAAACATCAGGTCTATTCTCGACGGCTCGAAGAGCATCAAGCTGAACTTGGAGTTCCTCTACCGAAACAACCACACCGACATCAGCATCCTCAACAAGGTGCGGGATAGCCTGGAGGGAAGGAACTCGATATTCCACACCGCAGTGACCTTCTGCAATGCCTTTATGAACCAGGGCACCACAAACGACCAGTTCTTCAGGGACAACCTGGAGTGGCTCGGCAAGGCGGTCAACTGGTCAAAGTTCTCCGCCACTGCTGCGCTGGGTGTCATCCACAAGGGTAACCTGAGCCAGTGCCGGAAGCTCCTCGAACCATATCTTCCCCGTCCTTCCTCCGTCGGAGGATCAATCTTCAGCCAGGGTGGTGCGCTTTACGCGTATGGTTTGATATACGCAAACCATGGTGCGGAGGCGCTCGACTATCTGCGCCAGTCATTCAACGACACCCAGGAGGAGGTCGTGCAGCACGGTGGTGCCCTTGGTCTTGGTCTTGCTGGCATGGCTACGGGATCGGAAGAGATTTACGAGAATCTCAAGAGCATCCTTTACACCGACTCTGCGCTCAACGGTGAGGCTGTCGGTCTTGCTATGGGACTGATTATGCTCGGTACTGGAAACATCAAGGCGCTCGAGGATATGATCCAGTACGCACACGACACGCAGCACGAGAAGATTGTTCGCGGTGTAGCCATGGGCATGGCTCTTATCATGTTTGGACGCCAAGAGGGTGCCGACGAGCTGATCGAGGGCCTCCTCAACGAAGCAGATCCAACTCTTCGTTACGGTGGAATCATGACTGTTGCCATGGCGTACTGTGGCACAGGAAGCAACAAGGCTGTCCGCAAATTGCTCCATGTCGCCGTCAGCGACGTCAACGACGACGTCAGGCGTATTGCTGTCATGAGCTTGGGATTCATCCTTTTCCGCAAGCCAAGCAGCGTTCCACGCATGGTCGAGCTTTTGTCCGAGTCGTACAACCCACACGTTCGCTACGGTGCGGCCATGGCTCTTGGTATCTCGTGCGCGGGCACGGGCTTGGATGAGGCAGTTGACCTGCTGGAACCCATGATGAAGGATCCCACCGACTTCGTTAGGCAAGGTGCCCTCATCGCGCTGGCCATGATTATGGTTCAGCAAAATGAGGCCATGAACCCCAAGGTTGCCGCTATTCGAAAGACGTTGAAGAAGATTGTTGGCGACAGACACGAGGATGCCATGACCAAGTTCGGATGCTCTCTTGCCTTGGGCATCATTGACGCGGGTGGCAGGAACTGCACCATCGGTCTGCAAACACAGAGCGGCAACCTCAACATGCCAGGTATCGTTGGTATGGCAGTATTCACGCAATACTGGTACTGGTTCCCATTCACCCACTTCCTCTCCCTCAGCTTCACGCCAACCTCGATGATCGGACTCGACCACGACCTTGAGATCCCCAACTTCAAGTTCCACAGCGCCACTCGCCCAAGTCTGTTTGACTACCCTCCTGAGCAAGAGGTTAAGACTGATGAGGCGCCTACTCTCATCGCCACCGCAGTCCTCTCTACCACTGCACAGGCTAGACGCCGTGCCCAGAAGAAGGAGCGTGCTCAGCGCCACGAGAGCATGGATATCGACCAGACGCCCACCACACCCAAGGTTTCTGCACCAGACGCCGAGAAGATGGAAGTCGACGAGGAATCCAAGGAAGGCGGAAAGAAAGAAGGAGAGGAGGATAAGGAGGCCGGTGCTCAAGGCACCCCCAAGAAGAAGGCCGAGAAGGAGAAGGTCGGATACGATATCGAGAACATGTCACGTGTCCTTCCTGCCCAGTTGAAGTTTATCAGTTTCCCAGCTGGGCGATACAAGCCAGTCAAGAAGGTATGTCGATTTCCATCCATTTTAGGTAGACGCATACTAACGCTGTTATAGCCAACTGGAGGTGTGATTATGCTCCTAGACAGCCAGCCTGAGGAGCCCAAATCTCTGATTGAGGAGAAGATGAAGAAGGCCTCGGTTGAGCGCGCCGCCGCACTGCCAACGCTTGAGGACCTCAGGCAGGAGTCGTTCAGCCTGCGCCGCCTAGCCGACGCACAAGGCGAGGCTGCTGGTGCATTGTCTGGGGCAGGTGCGGCAGCCGGAGCAGGTGTATTAACAGCCGTGGATGAAGATGGAGAGGGCGGAGAGGAAGCTGCCGTGCCCAACGAGTTCGAATACTTCTCGGACGAGGAGGAAGAGGAGAATTAGACGCAGGGGGGGTGTAATTTGGGCGTCTGTATTACTATTTCTTTGAGTTTTTTTTGCCTGAAGCATAGATGGCGGCGGTACGATAGTGAGAGAGCATAATGCAGATATTACTTGGCTTTGTATTATGGGGTGTTATATGAAGATCATTGTGAGGAGTTTGTTATTGTAAACATGGAGCTGTTCCTGTCAACGACGAGTGCCGTCACAGCACGTAAATTCCAAATCCAAACTGAACAATGAGGCAGTCGACTCGCTCTTCAAGAGAGGGCTCAAAGCTGAGCAAGTGAGTGATATCCAAGTTCATCCGCGGGTCCAGTGTAACCTTCAACGCGTTGATAAAAGCACCACAACTGAAACCCACGCTGCCCATTGTCATAATCGAATATCCATATCCCATACCCTGCTCACTCGCTCTTCTCAATCCCTCCCCCCCTCACCTTCCTTCAGGGCTACAGATCATCCACCCAGCCGTCCAGCCAGCCGTCCCGTCTTCCAACCCCTCATCCATCAGCCATCCAGCCGTTCACATCACCAAGCCACCAAGCCACCAAAATCACATTTTCACGCTCCCCAAGAAAGAATACCAGACAGCCAAAACACCCCACCTCTGCCTCGGTCAAAACAAAATGTCGACACAGGTCGACGACGATGACGACAACCTGCAGCAGTAGCACACAACACACACGGCTGTCTGTGCACACCTATCGCCGTTTTAGGGTTTGCGGGCCGCGGGATCGGAGAAGGTAGGGTGTGCTGTGAGTGGTGACTTGGCTAGGTTGCTTTACGGATGCGGAATGAAACGCAGCTTGAGCTATCTATGGATGGGTGGGTTGAAGTTGAGTTTTTCTGGGGGAGTCTGGGGGAGGAGGTCTGGAGAGCTCTGGTATGTAGATGCGAGGTAAATCCGGGGTTAAGAGGCTGTTGACAGAAGATCACCCAATCTCACATCACCAATTCAAAATACACATGCAAGTTTGGGGCCAAAATATAAGGTAGTAAGAAAAGATATTAAAGAAAATATCACGCATCTATATCCCCCATCTAAATAACCCCATCCGTCGATAAATACAACCACCCACTCAGCCCATCCGTACACACAGTACCCGTATGTCGGCCATCCCATCCCATCTCCTCGAGCGTTCCCCCTCCCGAAAAAATTATCCAATTTATCGATAGGTGCTCTCTCTTCCCACCTCGTAAATTAACATCCTCCACCCTTTTCGTCCCCGAGTTCGCCCACAAGAACACATGCGCGTAATAGCGCGCGTGGCCTCGAGGGGTTCACCCACTCAACTGAACATCCCATGCAAGCCTAGACTTAACAGGCTTACAAAAGCATGGCAGCAACAGCGACAACGGCAGCAGCCGCACCGCTTCCACCCATCTTGCTCGCGGCACCGGTCTGGGTTGGTTGAGGGTTCTCGGTGAAAGCGCCAGTTGGCTCGTCGTTGGGGGAGCCGTTGGTAGGCTGGAGGGAAGGCTGGACGGAGCCGTCGTCGGTGGGCGAGGCCTCGCTGGCACCGGTGGTAGGGGTGGCAGCAGCCTCGGTGGTGGCAGCGCCACCGGCAGCGCCACCGGCAGCCTGAGTGGTTGCCTCGCCAGCTGCGGCGGAGGAGGAGCCGGAGGAGCCGCCACCGACCTTCTTGCAGAGCTCGCCGGTGAGGGAGAGGACCTCTGTGGTGGTTGTTAGTGTGGTTCTTGAAAGCGGTTCGGGTGCGTTGTGTGGTGGGGAGTGGAATTGGGGAAGTGAGAACTCGAATTGAGTCTCGTGATGGAAAGGGAAACAAGAACTGGAGAGAAAACGTACTAAGAGCGTCATCGGGCTTGCACTTGGAGGTAACGCAAGGAGTAGCGGATGCCTGGATGGCGGACATCTTGGAGCACTGGCACTTGTAGTCGGTGATGCTGCAAGACTGTCCGGCGGAGGCGGTGGCGATACAGGTCAGCGCGCACGAGGGGATCTGGGACACGATGCCCGCGACATCCTGGGCGGCGACGGAGGTGGCAGCTGCGACGGCAGCGATGAGGGCGAGTGAGAAACGCATGGTGAAGGTTTTTTAAGAAGTTTGACTTGGCTTTAGGGCTTTGGACTTTTGGATTGACGGTGATAGATCGAGTGAGAGATCTTGTTTATATTTGTCTGCCTGGAGCGAGCGTGGTGGGAGGGAGGAGGGAAGGAAGAGAAGAAGAGGAAGGAAAGCGAGATGGATGGGGGGGGGATGGGGTAGTTTAGTTTGGTTCGTTGAGGCGTCACATGTCATCAGTCAGCTTTGTTAGGATGGAGTGGAGAGGGAGGAAAAGCCTAACCATGGCAGGTGCGGGGGGCGACGAAGGGCGAGAAGGGCAGGAAGGCAGGACGGAGGACACTTTCGCATCCGGGGGGAAAATGGAGGTG
>JPJW01001942.1:0-39361 GCA_000750755.1 Pseudogymnoascus sp. VKM F-4513 (FW-928)
CGGCGGGGGGGGATAAGGTTGGTTCGTCGACTGATACGACGCCGACTGCGACGACGACGCCTACGTCGACGGGAACGACCGGGACGACGTCTGGGACTCCGAGCGCGACGTCGCGGTTCGACGAGAAGATGTTTTACCGCCTCTCGAACCAGTATCTCGGTGCCGATTGGTCGATCGGGATCGACAACACGACGAGCACCAAGTCCGTGCCGAAGGTGAACATGACGCGCAGCGCTGACGACGACGGGGGCCAGTTCTGGCAGATCAAAAAAGTGCCCGACGCGGACGAGCGGTACTGGTTCGCGTGCCAGCAGCTCGGGAAGGACGTGCGTCTGTTTCTGGATCCGTCGGATCGGATTAACCCCCTCATGGCGGAGGCGGATGATACGATAACGGGACAGCAGTGGAGTCTCAAGAGTATGCTGGATGGGACGTGGAGGATTAGTAATTCGTTGGGGGTTGTGGGGGCGCAGTTGAGCACGTATAGTGATACGCATGAGCTGTTTATGGATATGAAGGATGATACGGGGATACAGTGGAGTATTGCGGAGGTGAGGGAGATTGAGACGGCGGATGGGTTTACGAGGTGAGGGGGAGGGGGAAGGGGTGAGGATGGTTTGTTCATTTCGGGGTCAATCTGAAAGGGGTTGGTTATTTAGGGGTTGCGGGCTTGGGGGACGGGGATGTAAAAGAACGGCTGAGAGACTTGACATGTGCGGGGACATATAACGGGAAACAGCATGTTTTGTTGTTGTGGGATGCGATGCAATGCATGGTGTTTGGGATCTCTTGTTTGTTTTGGTGTGTTTTTATTATCTATTACATATACCTCATTTTTTTTCCTTGGTCGGAAGGAGAGAGAGAGAGAGAGAGAGAGAGAGAGAGAGAGAGAGAGAGAGAGAGAGAGAGAGAGAGAGAGAGAGAGAGAGAGAGAGAGAGAGAGAGAGAGAGAGAGAGAGAGAGAGAGAGAGAGAGAGAGAGAGAGAGAGAGAGAGAGAGAGAGAGAGAGAGAGAGAGAGAGAGAGAGAGAGAGAGAGAGAGAGAGAGAGAGAGAGAGAGAGAGAGAGAGAGAGAGAGAGAGAGAGAGAGAGAGAGAGAGAGAGAATTTGTCCTTTTTGATGTACTCTCTGGGGTGACTGGCTGGCTGCAAAAAAATATAGTGATATGATAATATCGCAGACTAGAGTGATCGAGCCCATCATCTCCCTGTGAACATGAACACCTTCAGGGTCCAAAAATGTACTATCCATCATCATACTCACACCTGGGTGACTGCCAACATAACATATGGGGGGTTCAACTGTCAGACATACACCCATAAGCGAGCCACACAAAAAAAAATAGAAATCGTTTAAATCGACAAAAAAGAGGGCCTAATCCGGGATCGAACCGGAGACCTCTTACAATTTGAATGCTCTTACGAGCTCCCAAAGCAAGAATTCTACCACTGAACTATCAGGCCCTTTTGATTGTTTGTATGTATGTTAGTTGGGGATATATAGGGAAGGAAGGTGCGATGATGTTTACATCATTACATCATTACACGTACTCTATTACACAACACGTTAATGAACACTATCAAGAAGGAAAGGTATGCACTACTACCACCACTCACTACTCACTACACGTGATGTGTGGAGTATGATAAAGTACCTTTACTAATAAATTCCAAGCTTTGGGTTATTGGTAGAGGCTAAGAGGAAAAAGAAAAGAAAAACTGTCAAATAAGCATTGTGAGGTAGTTTAATTTGTTATTTTTACTTTTATTTTTTATATTTTATTTTCTATATTTTATATTTTATTTTTATATGTACGTGTGTCCAACAACAAAGTGACGCCTGACCAAGAGATGTCTCAATCTTCATTCTTTTTCTATGTATGTATTTATGTATTATATTCTGGTGTGTGTGTGCTGATGCGATGATGATGCTGTTGTGCATGTATACGCATATATCCAGAATATATCCCTCTTTGTATACTTTTTATACTGTGGTAAGCTGTGGTATACTGTTGGTGATCCTAGGGGTGCTCTTATCCAACTTATCCAACAGAATACCCCAACTATACTTCCCCTCCATGTACCTGCGTCGAGCATCCCAGTGCTAAAATAGCGTGCAACACCAGTACCTAACAAACACACACCTGACTTAGCAAATACCCACTCCCTTAGTCACTCCCAAGTCCCTACACCCTCCCCCCACCTACCACACCTCCCCCCAAAGGCGGTGTGAAGCGGGACCACGCCGGCGATGCGCAACGGAGCGGCAGAATGTTCATTTCTGGCCACTCACCAGCGCCAGGCGGGACACGGCCTATTCTGCCGTCTTCGAGCGGCCAGAAGTCGAGAGTCATTCATCATCCTCGTCCTCACGTCCCTCATTGTTCCCCTCCAACCATCCCCCCTACCATCTCGTCCAATAATCCCAAACCTCCGTCGGAAAACACCTCAATACTCGCCCATCCTCCATCCTCCACCCTTATTCTCGCGATACTTTCCTACCGTACACACTGCCCCTCCTCACCGATCAGCAGCTGCCCTTTCCTCCTGCATCCATAGCGCCACTTTGCAGGGATATATTGTCACTCCTCCATCCCTCGTGGCCCCATTCTTTGTCCCGCGGGAATCGACGCCGAACAGCTTCCCAGCTTCCCAGCTGCATACATCTTGCTGCATACAAGCAAGCTTACCTGCTTCTCCCCTTCCCTCCTGCTGTCTCATCTTTTCTGCGCCGTCCGGGCTACCTCGGACCACTCGTCGTTGACACCGCCCTGAAAACTTCTCATATATCTCAATGGACCTGCTGTTGACCTTTCACTGTCTCATATTGTCTTTTGACCGCCACCCGGCGTCTCAACAGCTCACCGCCCATTAAAGAGTTTGCTACGCCTCATATAACACATCATGAAATTCGGTCGCAAGTGAGCAGCGCATTATCCCCTTCTTCCTCTCACTCTCACATACCCCCCTCCCCGTCGCAAAGTACAGAACCAGACGCTGACACCTCTCCCCCCCTCCTTCAGCCTCCCACGCAACCAAGTCCCCGAGTGGGCATCCAACTACATCAACTACAAAGGCCTGAAGAAGCTCATCCGAGCCGTCGCCGCGGAACCCGAACATGCCGATCTGGCAGGTCCGCATTCTTGAACCACAACCCTTCCCCGGACACCCCCAAATCTGACCTCTGCAGAATTCTTCTTCTCCCTCGACCGCAACCTCGAGACCGTCGACGAGTTCTACAACCGCAAGTACAGCAAGGCCTCGCGGCGGCTGCGCCTGCTCGAACACCGCGACCATGACGACCTGGAGGAGCTGAGGGCCGCGCTGCTGGACCTGCGCGGTCAGCTTAGGAAGCTACAGTGGTTTGGAGAGGTGAATCGAAGGGGGTTTCTCAAGATTACAAAGAAGTTGGATAAGAAGGTGTCGAGTTCTTTTATACAGCGCTCATATATCACGTCGCGCGTTGACCCGAAGCAGTTTGCCACCAACCAGGCGCTGTCGGAGTCGATGAAGTCGATTAATGATTGGCTGTCTGCGCTCAATGATGCGAAGACGCCGGAGAGCAAGTCGATTCACTCTGTGAACAAGCCTATGCTCAATCTACCCGCCGGGCTTCTGGAGACGGTCAAAGGAGCGGTGCGCAACGACGATGCGTCTATTCTGAAGGAGATATTGGCAGAAGCTGAGTTTGAAGCTGGAGACCCTGCTCTGAACAGCCTCGAACTGTCGCTCCTCCAACGCTCCATCTCGAGCAAGTCAAAGAAGTGCATTGACTTTCTCATAGCAGAGGTCAAGGACTTTGACGAGCCGGATGACATCAACCAGCGGAACTGCCTGCACCGTTTGGTGCTCGCTATTAACAAGACGAACAAGGACCAGGCGGCCCAGATGCTCGAGACGAACCAGTTCATTCATCCCGCTGCCCAGCCTCTCCTGGGCCCACGCGCAAGCAAGTGCGCCGAAGCCGAAACCCCGAGTCTCGATGGCGAGACGGTTAATATGCTTTCGTATGTGCTGGAGAGGATGAAACCTTCCCAGTATAATGCGATCGCAGCCAAGGACTCGTATGGACGACTACCGCTTCATTACGCCGCGCAGCTGGGAATCGTCGTTGTATGCGACGTTCTGATGAAGTTTATGCGCGAATGGGGCTTGTTCAATGTCGAGAACGGCATTGATGCGCCGGAATGGCAAGACCACGAGGGTTTGGCCCCGCTGCATCTGAGCGTGGTTGGCGGGCACTATCTTACCTCCAAGGCGCTATTCGAAGCTGAGGGCGTCACTGGAAAGGCCGCAAGAAGCTCAAAGTCCAGCGCTGTCTTGAACCTAGCTACAAAGTCCAACTACTACAAGATCGTCCGACTCCTGGTAGACTCGGGCGTTGATGTGAACTGGCAAGATGCTGCTGGCGAGACTGCTCTCCACGTAGCTGCCAGACACGGTCACGTTGAGTGTGCCAAGATCCTCCTCGACGGCACCGTGGAGCAGAAGGCGGACCCAAACATCTGCGAGAAGTACTTTGAGTGGACGCCTACGCATATCGCGGCTGTTGATGGACACCTCCCTATTGTAGAGTTACTCATCGAAGCCCGTGCCGACGTCAACCGCGAGGATTCGTCTGGGTGGAATGCGCGTGAGCATGCGGCGCTGAGAGGGCATATTGACATTGCGAAGCTGCTTGCTGAATACATCCCCCAAGACGCCGAGTCTATCGATGGTAGCACAGGTTCAGCAGGCTCGCCTCCTGGGATAGCGTCGCTGGAAGAGCGGAATTCGCAGACGACTGTTAAGGAGACCAACCCAGTCAGGGCATTCGGTCATCGTTATCTGACCGACCAGAGTATGGTGCTCGTCAGTCTCGGATCGATGGACATGAGGAAGACGAACGATGCTGTGAATCTTGAGAAGATTCCTATTTCGGAAGCGCACTCCACGCAGCTTGATACCGCGCTGTCGATTCTTGTCTCTGCTGTTGGTGCTGAGGGTGATCAGACGACGATCGATCTGCCCGTGCAGGAGAATATCGCTACAGAGCCGTTCACCTTCTTGACCAAGGACCCGTCAAAGGTCAAGTTGATGTTCGACTTGGTACCCACGTATTCCGGGAACCAGAAGAACAAGCTCGGCCGCGCAGTTGCACTGCTCTCCTCAATACGGTCAACCGTCGGCTCCAAGCGTGCGAACCTCGCCGGCGACCTCTCCGTCCCCATCGTAGCCGCCGACACCCTCGAGGTCCTCGGAACGGTAAACTTCAACTTCCTCATCATCACGCCCTTCTCGCACCCCAACATGGAGATCACCGAGACGCAGACCTACTGGAAGAGTCTCCAATCGCCCATGGTAATCGGACACCGCGGCCTTGGCAAGAACCAAACCGCCAACACCTCCCTCCAGCTCGGCGAAAACACCATCCAATCCTTCATCTCCGCCGCCAACCTGGGGGCAAACTACGTCGAATTCGACGTCCAGCTCACCAAAGACCACGTGCCGGTGATCTACCACGACTTCCTCGTCTCCGAAACCGGCATCGACGCTCCCGTGCACACCTTGACGCTCGAGCAATTCCTGCACGTCAACGACGCCGCGCCAGCGCGCTCGCAGCCGCCCTCACCGCTCCGCAAAGCCGACACGCCATCGCAGGCGCTCCCCGTTCTCCCCGCGCTGGCACCGCGCCCGCGCTCCCTGTCCATGGGCTACACGCCCGCGGACACGAACACGCTGATGGAGGAGCGGATGAAGTACACGCACGACTTCAAGGCTCAGGGGTACAAAGCCAATTCACGGGGTCGGTTCATCCAGCAGCCGTTCACGACGCTGGAGGAGCTGTTCAAGAAGTTGCCTGCGAAGGTGGGCTTTAATATCGAGCTCAAGTATCCGATGTTGCATGAGAGCGAGGAGCACCATATGGATGCGTACGCGGTGGAGTTGAATTCCTTTACTGATGCCGTGCTGGCACAGGCGTACGAGCTGGGGAATGAGCGACACCTGATTTTCTCCTCGTTCAACCCAGACGTGTGTCTCGTTCTCTCATTCAAGCAGCCCAACTTCCCGATCCTGTTCCTGAGCGACGCGGGTGCGTCGCCGGTGGGTGATATAAGGGCGAGCAGTCTGCAGGAGGCGATTCGGTTTGCGAGTCGCTGGAATCTCCTTGGGATTGTGGCGCAGGCGGCGGCGTTTTGTGCGGCGCCGAGGTTGGTCAAGGTGGTCAAGGAGCATGGGCTTGTTTGTGTGAGTTATGGGGTGCAGAATAATGATCCGAAGATGGTGCAGGTTAGTCCACAGACGCCCCTCCCTCCCCGTCTTTCCCTTCCTAACTACTTCCAACCCGTTTGCGCGCGCGACGGTTGTTGGGAGTTTTGGTGGGTGATGCGAGATGAAGGCAGAAGCTAATCCGTGACAAACAGCTACAAGTAAAAGAAGGCATCGACGCCGTCATCGTCGATAGCGTCCTCGCGATCCGGAAGGGTCTTCAACAGAGCGAGGACCTCGCCAAGGAGGCGAGCGAGGTGATGGCTGAGGCCGCGTCCGCGGTCGTGAATGGGAATGGGAATGTCGATGTTGATGTTGCTGTAGAGTAAAGCGTGCGTGTGTGTGGGCGTGGGTATGGGGCATGGGTGAGGGTTATCAACAACTTGGGAGGGATGGAGGGGACTGGACTGGGTAGAAAGAAGGTTTTGGGTTATCAACAACTTGGGATGGGGTAGAAAGGTTATACAGTACAGGCCGGTTTAGACGACTGGTTGGAGGGGGGTGGAGTTGGTAGAGTTGGTACAGAATACACCTCCTTTGAGATGATGACTGGTACTAGATGGAAAAAATGGTACAGTACAGTTGCAGCTTCTGGGGAAAAAAAATCCATTTTTAATGAATTCCTGGCACTGAAGCCAGTTGAACATTCCTACAATACCTGTCTGTCTCTCATAGTCCGTATAATGATTCACCCCGAGTGCCCAAACTACTACTACTCCAAAACCATCACAACCAGACAAAGAAAAAGTATCACGTAAAGTGAGTGTGTCCATTTCACTAACTAATCCCGAGTCTACTCGCTCGGAAAACTCGAACTAGGGACGGAAGAAAAAAGACGACGGGCAACGAGCGAGGCAACCTGATGCTTTCTTCCACATCTTGCTCAAGCAAACCAGACATCCACATCAAAAGATGTCCCCTCCCCCCCATCCCATCCAATCTATCATACACGCTCTCAACCCCCAACTCAGAAAATTCACCCCTCACCAACCTCACGTCAAGAACCATCAAACCAACCAACCAACCAACCTCCCAACTTACTCAACCCGAATCTTCCTCCCCCCCTGCACCACAACCCCGGTATCGCCAATGCGACTCATAACGCACTTCGGCTCCCTCTCGCCCGAATGCATGCTCGCCAGCGCAAACGAATCCGTATTATGCGCAAAGTGCAAAAAGTACCCCTCGGGCACCTTCTTGACGGCCATGACCCCGATGGCGCCGGCAGAGTGGCTGTTCTTGACGCCGGGGTGCTCCATAAAGTCGTTGAGGACAAAGGACTCCATCGCGTCTTCTTCGCTGGTTTCGACGTTGGTGCCGCCGCGGCCGCGCTTGGTGCAGAAGTACAGGCGCTCGGCGCATTTCTGTGAGGCCATCGTGGTGGCCATGTGCTCGCCGGTGCCGCTCGTGACGGCGGCGGCGGTGACGTTCTCCGAGTCCTCGAAGTCGGCGGGGATGACGGCTGTGCCGACGCCAACGAGAGCGGCTGGTCCGACACGTCCGCGGTGCTTCATGCCGATGCCGCCAGAGGATGAACCAGCAGCGATGTTTCCAAAGATATCAATGGCGATGGCACCGACAGTATCAGTAATGCAGTCTTCGTCAATATCAGAGAGCATGAAAGCCGGGAACGGCTTGGGAGTCTCAACTTCGGGTTCTGGCAGGGTGTGATCCTCTGGTGTATCATCAGCAGAACCATCAGCGCCTTTGCGTTGCCTGCCACCTGGGTTGCGCGTCGCACTAGACGGTGTTTCGGAAACACCTTTCAGCTGTTCCTCAGCCGCATCCACAATCGTGTTTGATTTAAGCAAAGAAGGAGTACGTGGCCCATGTCCTTCACTGGAACGGCTACCGCTGTATCTAGGGCGCTTGGCCGAGTGCATTGATGGGCTGGTAGGAGCGCGGGATGGAGTGTTTGACTCATATTGGACTTTATTGTCTGGAGTCCTTGGTGTTTTCGGCGGGTTCGACAAGGCTGGAATCCTGGTTGGCAGTACATCTTGCTCGGATTGGAAGACACCTTGCATCTTGTCATCTGAAAGCGCGGATGGCGATTCTGCGGTTGGAGTACCCGGCTGGCCTTCGTTCCATGTTGCACTCATGAGAGCGTTGAAGTGATCCCGTCTTTGCTTATCACGCACTCTTTCTTCGTATTCATGATCAATCACCTCCTCGCCTGGGCTGCCTGGGCTGTGGGGGGTGCGGGGAAACCCAGCCTTCCTCAGGTCTTCGCGCCAGCGGATGAATCTTTCTCTGGCGTTGTTGGAGACGAGCGCATCGTGGTGAGATATGTCCATCCCATGCTCAAACCCAAACTCCGCTGCTCCATCAGCAATCAATAGGTTTGGTGGAACGCGCCTAAGCGACAGTGGGCGGTTTGACTCTTCCAGAACAATCCGGGCTAGGTGGATTGGATTCTTAATTTCTTTGCATATGTTAGCATATCCATTAACTTTACTTAGGCTTCTTGACGTACTCGCAACGGCACCGCAAGCTCCACTTCGACCCAAATGATCAACTACTGTTGCGTCGCACTCGACAATACCCTCGATCGTGAGGTTACTTCCGTATCCAGCATTGGTGATTTCTTTGTCTTCAAGGACTTTGATTGCTGCTTCGACTGCATCGACTGCAGTGCCGCCCCCACGAAGAAATCGCATTGCAACCATGCATGCACTAAAAGATTGTTAGCACGATGTGGGCATGACATCTCGCCAACGGATGTTGCGGATCGGGAGGAAAACGTGAGTGGCAGCAGGAAAACTCACTCTGAACATGCGCTGAGATGTATTTTCTCATTCGCTGTGCTATGATATCCAGCACCAGCATGGACGAATATAGCTGCCACCGGAGCATGACTTTGTCGATTCAACCCCGGTCGCTTCTCCCCAGAGCCATCCATTGCGACACCAAGTGCTTGCCTGGGATACGGAGTCTGAAGGCGGATATACTTCAGAGCACGTTGCTCTTTGGACCGTGGAAATGGTCCCGTAACAATGTGGGCTAGGCTTATATTCGTACTCTTTACGTGGTCATGGACTCGACCCCGGATGATTCTAAACCGGTTTCGAGCGTGGTCAAGTCGTCTAGAGAGAATATGGTGCCTGGAAGGTGTTTCTGGTTCTTGCATAGAGTGCGCCAAGTGTGAAGTCAACAAAGGCTGCTGCAGGAACAGTTATTCGCATAGTGTTGTGGGAATTCCTGGCGAGTCCGGAGGAAGATCGGCTGTTTCTTTGACGCGTTGGAAGCTGGGTAAATTTTTGAGGCAACAGGAGCAATGGACATGAAGGCTGATGAGTCCTTGTCTGGTGAGTTGCCTGGTGTTCAGCTCACTGCGACGTGTGCACTTGTCAATGAAACTGGGGCGCAAGTAATTTGTTGTTATTGGAAAAGGTCGAAATTGAAAGGATGGGAATGGATATGAAGATCAGAACAGGAAGAAGACCTGGGAAGCTTTGCAGCATCAGCCTTCAGGTGCTTAACGGAGACGCCCAAGAACGTTCAGATATTGGCAACAAACCAGAGCTCTTTGTACAACAGACACGTCCGTTGACCGTCTCATGGAACCCGCACAGAAAATCCCAAACTCAATAATTCTAGGTTGAAACGGAGAACCAACTGATATACAAACGAGTGGCACATATATGGACAAAAGATCTGTTATACACAGTCTTTTATGGGATGGAGAGGCGAGGCTTGACACACAACAACACGGGTTTCAGGAAACAAGTAATGACAGTGATAAAGGATTAAAGAATGATCGGTAGTGACTGGTTTCGGTGGGAATGAGATATTTGATGGAGATGAAACCAAAGAGGAGGAGGCCGAGTAGGGTGGTGAGGAGGCCGAGTAGGGTGGTGAGAAGATCCTCACTCAGCTTCAATAGGAGACAGAGGCGCCCGGAGAGACTTAATCTACCTTATCTCATCACTTATTCGCAGCTGCCATAGCGTGAAAAAATATCGGCAGCTCATAGACGAGTTACTGGCCGAGGGCCGCTCTTTCTTCTTTTGTAAACTTGAGATGCGGTCGTTCCTCCATAACTTTCTGATATAAAAAACCATGATCACGTGATGGCCGACTCCAGCCTCCAACCTGTCCAGCCTCACGCTAATCCATGGTGGGGCGGCTTCCGATAGGCTGCGTCGCCCACCAGCTTCCGTCGTCATCCAAACCTCGAAGGTAACAACTTCCTTGCGACGCCGACGCCGCTGCTATATATCTCTACAACAGCTTCACTCATCTTCATTGAAGCTGTTGGTGTACTGAGCGCCTGAAGAACACCCCCCAAACCCCAAGATGGCGTCTCATACCCCCGCCGTTGTCATGGACAAGTAAGCACTTTTACCCCACTCCTCCCCCAATGCACCGCCGGCTGTGGCATTGTAAGACATACTGACAATTTATACAGCGGCACAGGTTTCTCGAAGCTCGGTGAGATGGAATGAAAGCCTCGAATTGGGACCCAACTGACTATATCTCTCTAGGGTTCGCTGGAAATGACTCGCCGTCTTTCGTATTCCCTACCGCCATCGCGACCAAGGGCGGGGCCCCAGGAGGCGGAGGCACTGGATCTGGACGCCCGGGTGTCGGAGCGAAGCCATCATTCCTCACCGGCGGAACTGGATCGGGAGGTGGAAACTTATCTATGAAGAGAGGGACAGAGGACCTGGACTTCTTCATTGGTGACGAGGCCTTGGCAGCCGCGAATGGACCAGGTACGTTGCAGTCTATGTGCTAGGCGGAAGTTATACTGATTCCAGTGCAGGATACGGAATCCACTACCCCATCCGCCACGGTCAAGTTGAGAACTGGGATCACATGGAGCGCTTCTGGTCGAACTCGATATTCAAATACTTGCGCGTTGAGCCGGAGGACCATCACTTCCTGCTCACCGAGCCCCCGCTAAACCCACCGGAGAACCGCGAGAACACCGCCGAGATCATGTTCGAGTCGTTCAACTGCGCCGGTCTATATATTGCTGTCCAGGCAGTGCTCGCCCTTGCCGCCTCGTGGACCTCCTCCAAGGTGTCGGACCGCTCATTGACGGGAACTGTCATTGACTCTGGTGACGGTGTTACCCACGTTATCCCCGTTGCCGAGGGATACGTTATTGGCTCCTCGATCAAGTCCATCCCAATCGCCGGTCGCGATATCACCTACTTCGTGCAATCCCTCCTGAGAGACCGTGGCGAGGCCGACTCCAGCTTGAAAACTGCCGGAGAGATCAAGGAGGAGTACTGTTATGTGTGCCCAGATATTGTCAAGGAGTTCAGCAGATTTGACAAGGATCCCACACGATTTGTGAAGCACCTTGTTACCCAGCCCGGTGGAAGGAAGGTGTCGGTCGATGTTGGCTACGAACGTTTCCTTGCCCCGGAAATCTTCTTCAACCCCGAGATCTACTCCTCCGATTTCCTGACCCCCCTCCCACAAGTGGTCGATACTGTCATCCAAACCTCGCCCATCGACGTGCGTCGCGGCCTCTACAAGAACATTGTCCTATCGGGTGGATCGACGCTCTACAAAGATTTTGGTCGCAGGTTACAGCGTGACATCAAGCACCTTGTTGATGCTCGCATCCGCGCCTCGGAAGCGAAAAGTGGAGGTGCGAAGTCTGGCGGTCTCGAGGTACAGGTTATTACGCACAAGCGCCAGCGACATGGTCCGTGGTTTGGTGGTAGTTTGCTGGGACAGACGCCCGAGTTCAGGAGTTACTGCCACACTAAGGTATGTTTTACGAAGTACTATGTGCACTTTCGAGACGCAGCGCTAACATTGTGTAGGCGGAGTATGATGAGATAGGCCCGTCCATTGTTCGGAGATTTGCTCTGTTGGGAGGTCCAGGTGGTTCATAGAGCGAAGTGGGTGCCGGACGTCCTGGGTGAGATAGGGGGGAGGAAAAGCTATAGATACTGTAGTTTCAAGCGTCATTGACAGTTTATATTGATTTATATGCTACGGTCGGTGACTATTATGCCTGAGCAAGCCTTTCGCTTTCCAAAATGGCTACGGTCTCATCGGAATAGCCGGCCTCTATCAGAGTGGATTCCACTGCCTCCCTGTCTGGAGGATAGTCAGGCTCTCTGGGCTGGTTCTCGGCCTTTAGTGCTTTACGATTCTTTTTAGAGAGCTTTGCGGCCTTTTTTCCTTTGGTTGTTTTTACCCCATCACCTATACCTTCGCCGTCCCCCTGTCCCCTTCGAATCTCTTCTCCGATTAATTTTTGTACTGCCTTCTTGAGTTTTTTATTTTGTGCCGTGGTACGTTTTCCGGCTTTGTTATTCTGGTCCCTCATTTCGCTGATTGCAATCTCGGTTTCCACGCGTCTAGCTGCTTCGGCTTCCGCTGCTTTTTGAAAGAGGTTGTCGCCTCCTTGATTTTGGCTCTGATTACCCAGCTGCCCCCTAACCGCATTTTGGAGAGTGCGCTCTTGTTCGAAAAGACTTCGTTCTAGTTCTTGCTGCGGCTGCAGCCAGTGCTGATCGAGGCAATCATCAATAACCCTCGCGAGTGTTTTGACCCTATTTTGGAGTAGATGTAGCATACGGATCTGTTTCTCGCCCTGTTCCACGCTTGTCCATCTATTGATGTAGCCAGACACAGCTTGAGATACCATGCGTTCTGCATTTTGATACTCAAACTCCTGCTGGGCAACGAATCCTCTCTCGGCCTCTATAACGGAATCCCATAGCTTTATAGCAGATTCCAATGACACCTGGTAACTTTCCCCGCTATGACCGTGGAACTCTTGCAGAACTTCGAATGGAACTTGCCTCCTAGAATCTAGCCTCACGTAGCTTTGAGGTTTTGGCATCTCACATGCCCCTGCCTGTGTGCTCTCTAGATTGACTTTTTCACGAGTTTCAGAAGTATCCCAATGGTTCCCAGAGACTGGCATGTACATTCGACGATCAACGGTTTTGTCGATAGATGATGTGATCGTGAGAATATGAACATGCCCATCCGATTCCCTATGTATGACGACCACGGGATGCTGCTGATATAACCGGTCTTTGCGAATTTCGTGCTGCGTATCCAAGCTCCATTCACTATAGGGTTTAAACTTATACAAACGCCCAATACAGTTCCTAGCCGCTTCTATCTCCAATGTCACTAGAGATGCGGCCGAATTGGGATCGGGAGTAGAGCTTGAGCCTGGATTTGGACTCATTTTTGTTATTTTTTTTAGCTCGGGATTTGAGAATTCACTTGCGTATCAAAATTGAGAACTGAGGCATACACTTTATACGAAATAGAGGGGGTGGCATATTCTAATATAATATTTACCTGAGACATTTTGAGGATGCTGGCCTGTCATGATGACGGTTAGCTGCTGAGAGAACCCTACAATAGAGCTGGTCCAAGGGTTTTAAGAGCCCCTAGTCCCCCCAATTATTATTTAATGACTTATAAGTTTTCTCATATGATTGGTGAATGATATTGAGGGAAGAGGGATATTTCGGGAAGGTTGTAGCTTGTCACGACATTACCTACGTAATGGGACCTGAAAGTCACCTGTTCTCGCATTCCATGCTGTCATTCGCGACCCCAACGTTGTTTTCTTAACGTCTGAAATAATACCATTTTATAACTTATAGTTACGAGGCAGCATTGTTTCTACTACCATTGAGTCGACTACGCTGGCCGTGGGGAATAATAGACAATGGACAATTTACCAGATACTCAATGGGCACAGGTTTTCCAGAGGCCCGGTGACCGTAGGCCCTCCTCCTTGTTGTTTTATTAAACCCATCAACACTACCTTTCCCCATCTATGGCCAAAGAAAGGCAGTCACTAAACTGTCCCAGAGGTTGAATACAAGAAGATTCCTGTTCCTATTCCCGGTCCAGATGAAGTCCTAGTTAATATAAAATTCTCTGGAGTTTGCCACACGTGCTTCTCAGATACCCATATTGCGAAGTAAAGCAACGCGCGGATCGTACTGACAGTATAGCGACTTGCACGCCCTGGCTGGAGACTGGCCTCTCAAAACCAAATGGCCCTTAATCGGAGGCCATGAAGGTGCAGGAGTTGTAGTCGAGCGCGGCGAGCTCATCAGCGATATCAAAATCGGAGACCACGTCGGCGTAAAATGGCTGAACGGTTCCTGTCTATCTTGCTCCTTCTGCCAAGCTGCAGATGAGCCGCTGTGCCCCAAGGCGATCCTGTCGGGATACACAGTTGACGGCACCTTTCAAGAGTACTGTGTTGCTAAAGCCGCACATGTCGCACGTATTCCACCAGATGTCGACCTAGCATCTGTGGCACCTATTCTTTGTGCTGGCATCACTGTTTATAAGGCGCTGAAAGAATCGAATGCCCGTCCTGGACAGACTGTTGCTATTGTCGGGGCAGGTGGTGGGCTAGGAACGCTTGCTATTCAATATGCGAAAGCAATGGGACTTGGGGTGCTGGCGATTGACGGTGGCTCTGAAAAGGGAGAGCTGTGCAAACAGCTCGGCGCAAAGACATATGTTGATTTTGAGAGCACGAAGGACATCGTAGCGGATGTCAAAGCAGCAACGGACGAAAGCGCTGGCCCAAACGCCGTGTTACTGATTGCGCCATTCGAGAAGCCATTCCAACAAGCCAGCGAGTATATACGGCCACGGGGGACGATCGTCGCGATAGGAATGCCCACGGATGCAATCCTTAGGGCGCCCGTGTTTGAAACAGTCGTCAAGATGATCACCATTAAAGGGAGCTACGTTGGAAACAGGCGCGATACAGCTGAGGCGATCCAATTCTTTGCGCGCGGGTTGATTAGTGCGCCTCTTGAGGTGATGGGACTCAGCCAGTTGCAGGAGATATTCGAGAGATTACGCGCGGGAAAGGTAACGGGGAGGATAGTCGTCGACACGAGCAAATAGAATCGATGGGGAGAGCGGGTATATTGATCGACGAGGCGCGTATGAGATGTCAAATGCTGGAGTCGTGGGGGTGGTCGCGCTTATCCCGGACATGTATCATATTTGACATCATCTCGTGGGGGGCATATTTGAACATACCAAAGAAACTCATCGCAACAGTGATTCAAAGCTCATAAACTGCCGATATAATATATTGATACTCTAAGTTTTGAGGATAGCTATGAGTGAACTCATGAACTTGGGCCGCTGGAGCCGTAATTATCACATGTAGTTGTTCAGATAATAAAGCCACACCAAACTCTAGCAGCTTCAAATTCGGTATCAGCTTCAGTATCAAAATACCCCTCAGATATCTGGGCGGCACAAGTAGAGTGTACGTTTTGGTTCGTCAATTGCGCCATGTTCGTTGGATGTTGGCATCGGACAGGCCGTGTTTCTATGAGGGGTTTGGCCGCCGGCCAACGGTTTCCGAGCTAAGCGCTGCGCCTGCCCACCACCAACACATTGCCGCCCAACATCTTCAAAACCAACATATGAAAGCCTGTCAAAATGATCACGAGTGCCATCAAGGCCGCAACCTTTTTCAAAGACTATCAGGGGTTGGGGGCCATTGTTGGCCGTGTGAGGCAGTCCCGAGGAGAACATGGAATAGGAAACCCGCCCTGTTCCCCCCTCTAGATCGACCCCGTGGGTTGACACCATCCAGATGACGCGGCGATATTCTGATATTCAGTAAGTTGGCGCTTCAAAAAAGCGCTTGCCACAATGTTGGGTTGTCTCTAGTCTTTACCAAACCTTGAAGTGAGCGCCTACGAAGGGCAGATTTCAATCCACAGCCTCCGTATGTTGGAGCTCTTGTTTCAACCCTTATCTGTTGGACATCGTGCCATCCACATGCACATGCATATATATATATATATATATATATCGCAGCCTGCATCTGCATGGTTAGGATCATTCTTCTGTAACACTCTACTCAATCTCTATTGGCATCTTCCCAAGGCAACACTGCAAGACCCTGCATTCGGACAGCTTCAACCCCACAAACCACCCACGAACCACCCCACAAGCACCTATCACCTCCGTCATGGCTCTGCCATACATCCTATCCACCCCACCGACCCCACCGCCTCTCAATATGAAAGGCCACAAGTCAATCGAAGGCAAAGCCTTTCGCTTCAAGCCTCGCATCGACTGGCCAGCCGCTGCACGCAGCGAGCTCGGCTTCATGGATCCCTTCTTCCTGCATCCTGTCTTCGTGGTGCGCAAGCTGAGCCAGGACCGCGTCGAAGTGGTCAACTTGACCTCGACCCGGAACGATATCGTTGACCCGCGAAACTACCTGCAGATCGCGACGCCGAACTGGATGAAGAAGCAGACCGGCCCCAAACTCAACCTCGTCAATACGCCAGGATGTGTTACACAGTTGCCAAAGATCAGCTGGGCGCGCTTGGACATGTGCCGCGAGGTGCCACTTGATATTCTGCAGCCTTGGATGAGAGACGATGGCGTGCAGTATATGCTGCGCAAGGAGTCGAGGGAGAAGTTGTATCGATTCGTGAGGCGCGCCGAGGCTGGGTGGATCGATGATAGGGATGAGGAACAGTCCGTCTCGCAGCAATCCAGTTCGCCACAATTCCATTCGCCGCAGTTCGGCTCTCAGTTCAGTTCCCCGCATCTCACCTTACCACGTACTCCACCACGCACCCCGTCACCGTTCCCAGTTTATGAGATGCCTGCAGACAGCTTTCCTGAGATTGGAAGCCGATTCCCAGGGTATAATAGCCTGCATGCAGTGGAAGGCGACCAATTCCTCGACCCATTCCTCGATTCTCGTCACTCCAAACGACAGGGCGCACCGACACCGATGCGGATGCCGTTGCCAGTGCCGATGCCGAAGGAGAGGAAGAGCTTGGATGTGGATGAGTTAGTGAAAGCCTTGAGAGACCTTGAGGGAAGGGTAGATCAGTTGCATAATGCGCTGGGCCTCTTGCAGCTCGTCTCCCAGGCTGACGATGAGCAGGATCAGAGGACTGGGGCTTGGGATAGGGCTTTCCTTTGAACGAGGGGGGCGCGGCATGAGCTGGCGGGACCATGTTCTGCCTGTATTGTATCAACACCAGACTGTATTTCTTTACTGTTATATCATCAACCAAGGCGGAGGCAACATTCGTTAGAGAGCACTCGTTTCTAGGATTAGCCCTCGGCAGGGTGGAGTTGGCGTTTTGATTATTAGGTTAACTAGACTGTGAGTTGAATAAATTATAACATACTTCCATACACTCGGTGTTAATATACACACTGTGCAACCCACAGTCACTGTGAAGTCTTGATATCGGTTTAGAAGCTGTATATTGTAGTACAAAGTGGTAGGTAAGTACAGGTCATTCGCCTGACACTGGTGTTCCAATATTTGAGCCAGACTCCGCACCATTAACAACCCTCTTCTTCTTCTTCTTTCGCCTCGGCACGACAGCTGGTTTTGCGCCGTAGTTGCCGAGAGCCAGATGCGTGCCACATGTAAGACATATCGCTCCTTCGGGAGGCGAGCAGAATACTACACTTTGTTAGAGGTGCTGGGAATCTGAGAGTGAAATGACGTACTGCTTAGGCAAATGCTGCATACAAACCCGACGTCCACCACATTCCTGTGGCAGAAGCAGGCTGCTCTGAAATCTACAACCTCTTGTGTTGGAGATATTAGATGCGTCCGCGCACCCTGGTCGGGGAGGAAACCGAGCATAAGGGATTGGAGAAGGCCCTGGGGGTTGCTGAGTTGCATGTATGTTCCATTCGTGGCGTCGGAAGCCTGTTGCAGGAACACTGTGTCACCCGAGAGTTTGAGAATATCGATCGGGATCCGCAGCCGTTGAGCTGCAAATGTGGTGTTCATGATGGGGATATATTGGTGTGCCAGGTCCCCGGATACTGATATAACGAGTATGCGACACAAGAGACCCCGAGGGACCTCGTCTGTGGCATTCTCAGCCCCGTCAGGGTGGGACTTGCCGCTGGCAGCAACACCGGACTCATTGTAAGTCACCGTAGCTTTATTCGAGTACGAAAGCGCGAGCGTGAGTGCGCCGGCCATCTGGGTAGTGGTCGTTGAGGCGACGTCTTCTGTGGTCGTCGAGTCGATGAGTTCTCGTAGTGTAGTGAGGAGATCATGCTCAACAAGGGAGAATGGGCGGTACTTGTTCGCATCATTGGGGGCCCTGCTGGAACTTCGATCATTCCCGTCGCTCATAGCTATATCTTCTCCAGTTCCACGCGCACTTGGGGCCCGGGGGTAAAGCCATGCCGCGCGATGGCTGTGGCTTGCAACGACTGCCACTTGGTTGGCATTGTTGAAGGCTAGATGTGCATTTATAAACACCAAGAGGTTGGCTACAGCCTTGGAAAGAGGTAGGGTATCATGGAGAAGCGCCCAGGCGTGTGGATTCGTGTCGAGGACGATTGTCAGAAGTGATGGGGACTCCTCTGGGGGAGAGTTAGCAACTGGCATTCACTCAGGAAGGCACACAGTACCAGTTATAGTGCGCTCATAGTGATCAGATCCATCGACAGCGTTCATCGTGAGATTCTTGAAACCCTGAGGCCTGTCCCGTAGAATGATTCCTGCACAGATTCCAAGCCGGCCTCAGACAGTCCACGAGGGTTGCTGTGGCCTAGAGCCGTTTTATCGACCGCTTCTCAGTTTCTTTCATGTGGCATTCGGAGCCTGTAGGTATATTTAGAGATCGTAATGACGTTATATCGTCAATATGGGTCCCGTCGCCTGCGACAGACTTGCAATGTCTTGATTTGAGAGCGCAGGGCGCGACTTTTTGAACTTTTTGGAGAGGCGACCGCGAATTTCCATTTCCGGACCCCAGTCAGCCGTCGCCTTGATGACGCCCTACCATGTGACTAAAAGCCCAGAGCTTGGCTTATCAGTCCACCTAGAGCTACGATAAGAAGCGGCAGAAAGTGCCCCGCCATATTCGCTCATCATCTTAATCCGTCCCATTTACATCCCTTTATATCAGCTATGGACTTTATATAAGGCAGCAATCAGAATATGTCTGGAGCAGTTAATCCTTCGCGGCAACCCACCGTCAAAGCGGGCCCAAATGTCGACTTCAGCAGCTCCAAGTCCGTTAGTGACGAGGTCTTGGTTGTTCTCGCCGGGCTCGTCGAAGGCGGACAGGATGACGACGAGACATGCCTCACACTCGATGCTTTAACACGGCTCTTGAGCAGAGAGGACAAGAGCAATCCCCCGGTGGGAGAAGAGCTCGCACCCCTCATTGATGCCGACTGTTTTGACACCCTTGCCGCCTATCTGGATATGAGACAAGGAGATTCCATACGGGGACATGCAACCATGACACTCTCGGCATATCTTAAAGCTTCTGGCGACCAAGGCGTCAACTTCCTAACTCGTTTTTTCAAGGAAAAAGTGCAGAAGGGTACATATGACGACTTCATCATTGCATTCTCAGTTGCGGCATGCACATTCCCAGTCATCCCAGATGTGTCCGCTAGTCTCTTCCTCAGCCCAGGGTTTGTGTATGGCCTGGGCCCTTTAATGAAGCGAAAGTGGAAGAGCAAGAAAGTGGAGCAGGCGTGTCTTGATATGCTCAATGTCGCTTGCATGCATGGTGCTTGCCGCGAGGCAATCCAGAAGTACTGCACGGAATGGCTGGAAGAGATTGTGGTTGAAGCACCCAAGGTTATAGATGACCTACAGAAGTCGGAAAGATATGCTGTTGTCGAGGACGGGCCTCTTCAGCAGCGCCTGCATACACCTGCCGTCCGGAATTTGGCTGCTGTTATATTGGCTAAGCTACAGGTAGGCTACCTGCATAGCTGTAATTGGGAATGGCAAGTAACAAAGCTAACTCGTTCTCCAGGCAGTCCCTTCGGCTCCAACGGCCGATCCAAAAGAAAAAATACAGCCAGCAGTGACAAACGTCGATGAGCTAACAGATATCTTTAACCAATACCTTAAAACTAGCGACGATTCGCTCCATAAAAGCTCAATAGAGGGCCTTGCATACGCTTCTCTGCAGCCGTTGGTAAAGGAGAAGATTGCCAACGACGCAACATTCCTCAAGAATATACTTCATATTCTTGAAACAAACCCTCCAAAGTCTTCTACCACCTACGGAGGTCTCTCAATCCTCGTCAACCTCACCACCTACCTCCCGTCTCTCACAGAAGAGCAAAAACGCATAACTCAACTGAAGGCCTACGCCAATGCGTCTCGCCCATCTCATGAGGCAGACCCTCTAAATAGTGATGCCCACGTCGCTGCCAGGTGCAATGCCGTTTTCAAGGCAGAGGCTATACCTGTTCTTGTGTCTCACTCTGTACAAGGTTCTGTGGCATCCCTAAAGCTTATAGTCCAAATTCTTCTCTCTATTTCACGATCTTCCGAGCTACGTGGACGCATTGCACAGCAAGGTGGCGTAAAACTGTTACTGCAGGCATACAACCAGTTCCCCGAGACGGACCAAAGCTCCAAGAGGACGACAGCACATGCGCTTGCAAGGATTCTCATATCCACAAATCCAATCCACATCTTTGGCGGTTCAAATCCGCACCCCCTGAATCTAGCAATTCGGCCTCTCGTATCTCTTCTCTCTGACGACCCAACGACAGAGATGCGAGATTTACTCCCAACATTTGAGGCGCTTCTTGCGCTCACGAACCTCGCATCTGTCGACAACGATGCACGAGACCCCATTATCCGCGATGCGTGGTCTAGTATCGACGAGCTCCTCTTGTCAAACAATAAACTGGTTACACGAGCTTCAGTGGAACTTGTTTGCAATCTGATGCAGAGTCCTACAGGCGTAGCCAAATTTGCTGATGGGAGCAAGCAGGCAAGTAACAGACTGCACATCCTACTAGCTCTCGCCGATTCGGAAGACCTCGCGACTCGGCGAGCAGCAGGCGGTGCGCTGGCCAGCTTGACAGAGTGGGATACCGCTGTTACTGCGGTCTTAGGACGCGACAGGGGCGTAGCTATATTGCTAAAGCTATGTAAGGAGGACGAGGAAGATCTTAGGCACCGAGGAGTCGTGTGTGTGTCAAATATGTTGAATGCCCCTGGGGATGGGGCCGAAAAGGCTGCTGCAAAAGTGAAAGAGGCGGATGGCATCGAGGCGCTAAAGGAATGTGCGAGGAAGAGTCGAAGTCAGGAGGTCTTGGAAATAACAGTAGAAGCGTTGCAAAAGCTGTTGGGAGATGCAGGCACAAAGTCGCTTCAAATGGCGGCGGCTGCATAATTTGGGTCTGCAGCCAGCGAATTTGATCAAGCGTAAAGGGGCGGCAGAGATGTTGTCATAGTAGTTATTTATCTTGTCCTCTTTGTCTATATACGGAGTTATACATTAACAAGACGATTATGCATCAACAGTTGGCTCCAGACCCTCAACAGCACCCGTTGCAATGATCCCCTCTGCATCTGCCACATCCGCGCCTAACTTCTCCTCCACGCCCTCCATTGCCCCAGCGGATAGGCTTTCTGGTAAAGGCTCATCGATCCTCGATAACACGGCAACGCCCTCGACGTGCCCTGTTTGGGGAAAGAAGTCGAAACCTCTAATGCTCTCAATCTTATATCTCCTCCCCAGACCTCCATGCCCATCCTTGCCATTTACATATCCGTGCACCATCACACCCACATCACGAGCTTGCGTGTGAACATTACAGCTCACGTAAACCACTCTCCTCGGGCCAAAGCTTAGTAGCTGCCTCAGGAAACTATCATCACATCCTTTTCTCGGCGGGTCAATCACAACCACCGTCTCGTCGGCGGGGTATGTGACGGACTTGAAGAGCTCGGGGGCATCAGCAGCGAGGAACGAGGCTTTGGACTCAGGGATGTTGTTGAGGGATGCATTCTTAGACGCGAAATCGATGGAGGCGGAGGAGATGTCGATGCCGGTGCTAGATTCGAAGAGGGAGGATAGAGTGATGGTGAAGAGACCAGAGCCAGAATAGGCATCGATTAGATACTTGACTGGTAACTCGCTTGAGGAAGTAGGGGGGATGATATTTTCGCGGATGTACTGTGTGAAAGGCGGGAGGATAGAGTTGTTGTTCTGGAAGAAAGCGCCAGCGGGGTTGGTGAAAGTGAAATCCTCAATATATTCAGTTGAGGTAGCGTTGTTGTCTGTGATGCATGTCTTGAGATCTGTAGTCTCGGTGCCCTCGACTGGAACAGCGATTGTGTCCTCTGGGATGGGAGATGGGAGCTCCGAGTTAGGTACTCGTTGCGTGGACTCGCGGAGTAAGATCGTAGCACCACGCTTATATTTGTCCAACTCCACAGCTACGCGGGCGCGCTCACTCTTCATGCCCTTTCGAACAGCGTCGGTACCGATAGGACAGTCCTCAATGTCTAGAGTTATGCGCCGGTTTTTCTGCATAAATCCGATTTCCGGGGTCTTCTCGAAAGCCTTCTTAATGCCTGCTCTAGCGTCTGCGCGACTCCTATATCCTGGAGGTCCGTCAAAATGGGGCGTGAGCTTCGTGCGATAGTTGTATTGTAACGGGCTACCCATCGTGTTCAAGACGGCGGGTACCAGATCGGCCGGAATGTGAGAGAAGTTCTTGTAGGCCTTTTCGACGATGGATTTCTTGTGGTCGAGCTGCGTCGAGTAGTCGAGCATCTGGAACTGGCAGCCAGAGCATTTTGAGAAATACTGGCAGTTAATCCTGCTATCGTCTCGGAGTGGCGACGGCTCGACGACACTAAGGAAATCCGCCAGAGAGTAGTGTTGGCTCTCAAAATGCTTGATGACTTTGACCCTCGCGATATCGCCTGGTGCTGTGAATGGTACGACATAAATCTGATCTGATCCAGGCGCGACTGCCAACCCATCGCCCGTAGATGATATCTCCAAAACCTTCACATCAAGTTCCGTGAACGGCGCTGGTAGGCTCTTCTTAGACTCTGGCCCATCCTCGGCGACGACAGTTTCGTTGTTCTTGGGGTCTTCAAGTCGCTGCCTCGAAAATAGATCTGTCACATCTGCCAATAATACCTCTTCTGTCGAACCTTCTTTGACTGGTTTTTGTTTTTGTGTCTTCTGCCTCTTATTTCCACGACCGCCTTGGTTCCCGCGCCCACCTTGGTGGTCTCTTTTGCGATTCTCGGCGCCCGCGGGCGCAATCTTTCGTTCCGTCTCCATTGGCCGGTAATTGAACTGTCTTACCGTCCTTAATGGTATGAACAAATTTCTAGAAATCGCTCTGGAAAGTTTGAACATTGAGTCCCGATATCGAATCAGAGTCCATCTATTTCAAAATAATTTCGAGGCCAATCCGGCGCCGGATAAATGTTGTTGCGGCAAGTTAAATTTATCGCCAAAGGTACGACCGCAACAACCTCACATACTCAGGGAGGAAGCCGAGAAAAAAAGCCGCCTCATACCGCGGTGTTCACAATGAGTGTCTCACGCCCAGCACGATGTGTGTTCTCCACCGCATCGTCAATTGCGAAGGCTCGGCCAATGGTCCAATGCCGAGATTTCTCGACAACCCAGTCTCTGCCGGGGCGACGCCGTCCTCGGTTTGCCAGTGTCAAGGCCGAGGATATGGGATTGGTATCTCAGGCTCCCGCAGACCAGGGGCTGAAGAGCTACACCAAGGAAGATGAGCAAAAACTATCGAAAAGATACACTCCCGATCAAATGCGTGCCATCGCTGCCGGCGAGGAGGCAATCGACCTCGAAGACATCCGCAGCCATGGTGTCATCCGTAACGACCCTTATGCGTTCAAATACCTCGACGACTTCTCTGTCCTTCGCCCTACTCTCGACAAAATACCCAAACCCCCGAGCACTATTCCTAAAGACGCGCGCTGGTTAAATGAGACCGAGCGCTTCGATCAGGTCAACGAATGGCTGGGAAAGATGACCGAGGAAAAAGAATTACAGGGGCTGACCGAAGACAAGGCTGTGCCCATCACGCGGCTAGACCTGCAAAAGTTCGTCGATGAAGTTCCATCGACGACAGGCGGTGGCACGATTGGGCCCAACGTCCTTGCGCCTCCCCTACCAAAAGTTAAAAGCATGATCGGGATGTACCAAAACTCAACTCTTGTCGACCCACTCGACCCCACCGGTGTCTACGACAAGCTGAGAAGGCAGACTGGAATGTCCCTTGAGGATATTTTGAAATTGACCTCAAAGACTATCGTCTCTCACAGAGTCGTGAATATGACCCGTTTAGGCCGCATAATGAGCATTTATTCGCTGTCTATTGCTGGCAACGGGAAGGGCATGCTTGGAATAGGAGAGGGAAAGTCTGCAGAATATTCAGATTCATTGCTTCAATCTCGCTTGGCTGCTATCAAGAACATGAAGCCGATTCCGCGCTACGAAGATAGGACGATATATGGCGACGTAGAGGCGAAAGTTTCAGCCGTGAGGGTTCAGCTGATGTCGAGGCCACCAGGTGAGTGCTCCTACGAGACTTGTTTTATGTCTCGCCTTTTCCGATGCGATGCTAATATTATTTCCAGGATTTGGACTCCGCTGCCAATACCTTATCTTCGAAATGTGCCGCGCTGCCGGCATCACTGATCTAGCTGCGCGTGTCCCTTACGCGAGGAACAAGATGAACACGGTCAAAGCGACATACGCGGCGTTGATGAACCAGAGGATCCCGGATGAGGTCGCTCGTGGGTTAGGGAAGAAGCTCGTCGACGTGCGGAAGGTTTATTACGGAGGAGAGCAGCAGCTTCCCAGAAAGAACAGGTCGGATGATGCCAAATGGTAGAGAAGCTGGAGACATTGGATAGTGTACTGATACGTTTAGAGGCGGTATTGTATAGCGAATTTGTAGTATATATAAGATAAGAAGCCATTTCTGTCTGGTCATTTATTTTCGTGTCTGCGTTCATTCCCACACCAGCAATCCTGGGTATCCTTAACGCCGTAACTCCCTTTTCCCTTCGCCCACCCTCAGCCCAGGGGTAATAATTTTTCACGAACAGCCATCACTGGTCTTGTCCAGCACCTTGATCACCAGAGTAAATCTCCTGCTGTAGCACAATGCTGTACACGCTCGCCTTGAGCAGTGTAAACACCAAGCTCGTCTTGCGTTCCAACTGTAGCAGTCCATCCAGAATTTCAGCGGTTGGTGCGCCTGCCAGTCCATCAAGGAGTGAGGCGAGCTGGATTTTATATTAGAACGTGTGCACACGGATAGTCAGAGTCAGAATACGTGCCTTTTTCATATTGTCAGCCAACCGTTCGTACTCTTCCAAAACATCCTGCTCGAGAGGGGAGAGGTCGTCTGGCCCCGGGGGGGTGGTGAGAGAGAGAGACGCCGTCGCGTCATTGAGGTCGGTAGTCATTGTGAGGAGAGTGAATTGTCTCAACTCGAGGGTTGGAGAGCGTCGTGGTGTTCAGAGGGTCGAATCTAACTGTCGTTGCGCACATGTGGGGTCGTGGTCGCGTATGTTGACGTGTGGGGGATCTCTTGAACGCGAGGCTTCAGCCTTGTGAACTTGCCCACAGAATGACGAGATACTTGCCTCCACTTTGTTCTCTATCTACATTTCCCATATTTCCTTTTCTTTAATCATATATGAGGTACCAATCTGTATCTTGTCCGAACTGCTCCTTCTATGGAGTACCATGTCAGAACTCATAGTTGATGATTGTATTGCTAAGTAATCGCTTTTAACTCACCTTGTCTCGCTCAGTTTCCATCTGTTCACCACATCGCACTTGCCACACCATTACTATACCGACAAACTCTTTGCAACGGCCAGCGCATAACGCCTGCTGGGATTTCAATCATCGGGGTTTCCATTGTTGCCTCTCTCGTCGTTTAATCCAGGTACGATCACGCCTGGCCGGCCGTCTCGGGAATATGGCACCCATCGACCGAAAAACAACCCTCGCTATGGAGGAAGACATTATTAGGCTTGGAGAGGCAGCATATGATCCCGAACTATCAACAGAGGCAGCTGAAGCAGGGGTCCAGGAATTTGACACTTTCCTTGAAAGGTTGGCGAATTCCATCGTCTCTATCCCAATGCCAACAGCTAACCATTCTCAGAACAGCCGCATATGTCCTAATTCCGGCTCTCGTCTCACTTGTCAAGCCCGACAGGGTGAACCCCTGGCTTCGTCCTCATATTTCACGAGCACTATCATTTATTCCACTCAGGCCAAGGGGTGTTCGCAGCACAATTGAATTTGTGCTCTCTGTGCACCCAACCACCGCCGCCAGCGCTGAGTCGCAGGGACAAGAGGCAGCATCCAAAGGTCCTCAAATTTCACCGGAAGCACTCACCACTGCTACGCAGTTGGTATGCTCTCCTCCACAAGGCGTGACTCCCTACTACTGGTTCGAGCATCTTGCCCCTCAACTATTCTCGTTGTTGGATGGCAATGGAGGGCTCGATATGGTTAAAGTGGCAGCCTACGTAATTGGCTATGGGATTCTCGGTAGGCCCCAGTACGGCGCACCTCCAGGTAGGGAGCAATTCGAATATTTGGTAGACGTTGATTCTAAATTATTTACAGACGCTCCAGGATGGCAGCTCCTTGCGGAGCCCATTCTAAGATCTATTGATCCCAGTCAGGGTCGATCTTTAGCCAAGAGTGACAGCGAAGCAGTAGTAGGAGTACGGGCTATTCTTTCTTCCCCAGCTGAACTGGCAGATGCACTCCGAAGACTGGCTTCGTTAATAAGCTCGCATCCGAATCCGGGCCTGTCAAGACGACTTTTACGAAATATCGTGCTTCCATTGTGGTCACTCGCATCATGGCCAGCAAAAGGCAACGAATTGGAGGATTATCGTGCGCCGGCCGGATTTCTCCTGCATATTATTCTCCAACTTTCAGTCGACGGAGCTCAGCTGGTTCGCATAGCTGATAACTTGATGTGCCAAAGGACCCACGGCGGCAGGCTAATGCGATGGAAGTATGCTGAATCTCCACCAGGGGGTGTTTGCATTGAGAAAGCTACTCCGTCAGACGATGAACCTATGGGAAATCTTCTAAATATTAACAAAAGTATCGATGAGAAGGCGATTGACTTTAAGGTTAATGCTTTCTTGGATGTTGTCAAGTTAGCATCAACAAGCGATGCCTTCGGCATATCAAACCTTTTTATTACAATATGTAGACGATGGCTTACGGAGGATGGATCCGCCCCGGCAGAACTTGTAACTTCGACCCCTGGATCTCGCCCACCACGAACTTTCGAAGAAAAGATAATAGACGCCAAGTTGCTACAAGGTCTCATTGAAACTGTACCAAACAAACTTGTTGAGGAATCGACTCAGGTTTTGGAACTGAGTTCCAATATTCTCCAAATGGCCAACCGGAGAGAAGATATGGGCAATGATGATACCGTCGCCATAGCGTTAAGCTTACTAAATATGGTGTTCACATCCCCATCCTTCAAGGCGTCGTCCATGGCCCCAAGTTTCGTCACCTCAATTAAAGAATCGCTCAATTCCACGGCAAAGGCACAGACTGAGTCATCATCAACAGCCCAAAACCTGTTGATGTTGCTAGATTTTAAATTGATTGAGCCAGATGCATTCGATGTGCCGCCTCCAACCGTCTCCGAGCGAGCATTGGAAGACAGGCGCACTTATAAGCTAGCTACCGGCTATATGACGTCCCCAGACTCGCCAGCGCCTGTACGAGCTGAGGGACTAGATCTCTTGACAACGCTAATAACGGCGAGGAGTCCTATTATTGACGTACCCGCGTCGATGATCCTACTATCGGCCCTTATCCAGGATGAAGAAGAATACATATACCTCCGAGTCATCAAATCATTTATCCAGCTATCCGTGGCGCATCCAAAATCTGTCATGAACGGCATCCTGGAGCGATATTTCGACGCCAACGAAGATCTAGGCCTCAACACTCGTCTGAGGCTTGGCGAAGCCCTTTCGCAGGTTATCCAAAAGGCAGGCCAGACATTCACTGGAGACGTGGCCCATCATGTGTGTGAAGGGCTCCTTGCGATTGCTGGGCGTCGGGGCCATCGCCCCAAGTCGCAAGAGGAGAAGGCTAAGCGACGCGCGGCCGAGAAACGCAAAAATAAGCAGGCTGAAGATGCCTGGGGAGGGCCAGTTCCGCAGCTTGAGGATATTCCCGAGGATCATGATCCTGAAGTGGATGCGATTTTGAATCAGATTGTCGAGGGTTGGGAGGGTAAGCGTGATGAGGAAGACGTACGCATTCGCGCCTCTGCGCTATCGATCTTCGCTTCGGCCGTTGACACCAATGTCGTTGGCATTGGTCCTGCTATTGTTGGTGGCTGCGTGGACCTGGCGATCAATATGCTGCCTCTCGAGCCGGAGCCCGAGAAGGCCATTTTACGACGCTCGGCCATTTCAGTTATTATGGCGCTGCTGACCGCCATTGGCTCTGCGAAGGCAGAAGGTAGGGATATAGGGGTTGGGTTCCAGGGCGAGAGTCTGGCGGATGTGATAAGGATATTCCAGTATATATCCGAGACTGATAATGATGGGTTGGTTAGACAGCTGGCCAAAGATACGCTGGAGGAGTTGAGAGGCGGGCAGATGCAAGAGTTATCTGGAACTAGCATTGACGACCATCTAGACGCTAATCTGGGGCTGAAGCTTGAGTCGCTGCGGGGATTGTCTCTCGGACAGCAGAGTACGATTCCTGGCCCGAGGATTGAGGAGATAGAATAGTTTACGGATGTGGGTGATGGCCTTGACGAAATTATGAACGAGCGTACGATAGGTAGAGAGTACTATGAATGAATTGCCATAATCAATTGGATCTTGTCGGGGTTATTTGAATAATGAAATTGGCTCTGAACCGTCTATTACAGACGCTGTCGAGGTGGGATCTGACATTAAGGTCGTGGCTGTCAACAGGGGTTGGAGGACGATCGGCAACTTGATCGACAGGAGCTTGGACGCGCGGTCTGTCTGCCATGACCCGTCGTCGACGAGGCTAAGAAAGTTATCTTCGTCGGAGGGATGCATGCACCGCTTCCTCATTTTACTACGGACTGTACTCGAGCCATAAAGATTCCAGTCGTTAACCTCACAAAAGCATATCCAACTATCACCAAAACAAGTCCCCCCCTTCACAGCGGCGCCACCTTAATCAGCACAGCCTTATCCTCCATAAAGCTCTCCACACCCCCAATATAGCTCTCCCTCCCGATCCCACTCCCCTTCCACCCGCCAAACGGCATATCATTTCCCTTCGTCGGGCTCGAGCAGTTCACCCCCACCGTGCCGGCTTCCAGTTGCTTACTAACCCTCATCGCGCGGTCGATGTCCTTGGTGAACACCGATGCGTAGAGGCCGTACTCTGTATCATTCGCTTTGGCGATGGCCTCCGCCTCGCCCTCGAAGGTGTTAATGTGCACGACTGGCCCAAAGATCTCCTCTTTCATGATCTGTGCGTCTTCGGGGGTATCGGTGAAGATTGCGGGGGAGACATAAAGGCCGGAGACGTTGGGGAGGTCTTCGGTGATCTTGGTGCCGGATTGCTCGGCCAGGGCTAGGTAGCGCTTGACTGTCTCGTGCTGGACTTTGTCGGCTTGGGGACCCTGTGTTGTTCCTGCTTGAGTTGGGTCGCCGAGCTTGGCGCTCATAAATTTGGTTTTGAATCCTTCGATGAATTTTGGGGCGATGGATTTGTGGACGTAGATTCTTGAGTTTGCAAAGCATCTATGGATTCCGTTAGAAACTGCAATAGCGGCCTATAATGAAAGACTGGGTTCCAGGGATAGGAAGACAACTCACGTTTGCCCGCTGTTCCAGCCAATACTCGGCACAGTCGCCTGAATCGCTTGTTCGATATCAGCATCCTCAAAAACCAACGCCGGAGATTTTCCGCCGAGCTCGAAAATGCAGTTTTTCAAGTTCGAATCCGCAGCAGCTTTCTGGATAGCGCGCCCTGTGCGCGTGCTTCCTGTAAATGAGACGATGCGGATGTCCATGTGTGACGAAATCGCGGCTCCGGCTGCGCCATGTCCCGAGAGAATGTTGAACACTCCTGGAGGGAAACCGGCTTTGGAAACAAGCTCGGCGGCTTTTGCGCACTACGGAATTTTAGCTAGTCCTACTTTATCGGAGGAACGACTTACGGTTAGGGGCGCCTTCTCGCTGCTCTTCAGCACAACGGTATTACCCGCTGCCAGTGCGGCAGCTCCCTTCTTTGAGAAGAATATCAGTGGCGCATTCCATGGGATGATGATCCCGGCGACACCGTATGGCTGCTTCACGCCCATATTGACAAAGCCAGGAGTGTTAAGACTCGAGGTACCCATAGGATAGGCAGCCTCAGAAAAGTAACGGAAGTAATCCGCAGCAGCGCCAGCATCAAAGAACGAGGTGATTGGGCGACCCATCGACTTTGCCTCGAGCTGGGCAAGCTCAGCAGAGTGCTCAGCTAAGAGGGTGGCGAGACGGGATAGGTAGACGCTGCGCTCTTTGGGGGAGAGGGCGGACCAAGCTGGGAAGGCAGCCTTTGCGGCGGCAACAGCGGCGTCTACATCTTTGGCGGTTGCTTCGGGAACTGCGGCCGGTTAGTTGGCTGGTGAGGGCATTGATGAAGGAGGGGTTGGGGCCAAGTTTTGGATGCACGGTACCTTTGGCAATGAATTCGCCGGTGGAAGGCGAGTGAAGGTCAAAAGTTCGAGACTCATCAATGGGTTGGAACTACAGGAGAGGAAAAAAAGGTCAGCATTGGATGCGATTGAAAGGAAGTCAAGGGTTTAAAAGGGAAGCTATGTCACACCTCGCCATTGATGAACAGCCTGGTTTCGATTGGTGAGGCAGACATGATGGTATATGTGTAAGATCCGCAGATTCTCAAATATATACTGGTCTTTGAGGAATATATATATATATATATATATATATATATCAACGATAGTCTGATGAACAGAACCAACACATTCTGGAGGGGCGTTTAACTAATATAGGAAGGCAGAGATGTTGGAAGGATGACACTAAAGTTACATATGCGGGGTCCATGTCTGTCTACCCCACCACGGCCGGGTCGGGACCCGGCACGGACTTAAAACGGGATTTAAGGGACCATCCGAGAACGTCAAAGTTATCAAAATTGGTTCGTATGGTATTCATCCAAATACAATATAATAAAGTTGGTGAGAACAATGTCAACCAGAATAATTTCACAGGGATTAGTTCGAAATAATAGTCTGGGAAGAACCGCCTTCTATGGGGATGATCCAACCCCACTCATTCCGAGATTGCCCCGTTCAAAAGTGATATTGTGGAGGTGACGAGCTATATAGCCTGCAGTTATTGAAATTATTATATAAATACTCATTACAGTTCTTATGAGGTTGAATTATCTTTCAAAGACTTAACTTTCACAGTCTCTGTCGCATACAACAGCCCTAGCAGGATTCCGAGTCGGCTACGCAAAACCATCTCCAGGATATACTTCTAGGACGGACGCTGAGCAACTGAGCAACTGAGCAACTAAGCGTAAGCAAAGACTTGACGAGATTGTGAAGCAACCTACGCTTCTCTCTATATTCTACACTTGACACCTCAACCTTGTCTTCTTGCTTTTGAGATCTCACTCACAGCATCATCATCATCAGTGCCTGACCTCCTCCACCATCTCATCTCTCAAACCAACATGGCTCAGGACGTTTCCTCAACACATCAGCCTCCCATCACTCAAAACATGGCACCACAGTGTCTCTCAAGCTTGCCTCCTGAAATCCTTTCCCAAATCACAAACCATCTGAGCTACGCCTCGCACCTCGCCCTCTCACTCACCTGCCGCGAGTTCTATCACAAAGTCGACTCCCCCCGCCAGCCATACTCTCCGCTAAACCCTTCCGGAGCAAAGGTCACACCATACACCATGGCCGACCTCCTCGAGATCGAAAAATGGTTAGAATACAGTCAGTCGAAGCTAGACAGCAAACATCGACCCCTGCACCTAGACCCAAGGGATTTATTTGCCTGTAGCGTCTGTCTTCGTCTTCGCTGTGGCGCAAGGTTCTTATACCCGATGAAACAAAACGACACCCTTTACATCTACGTATACGAAGGATATACCGACTACAAATATGCAAGAGATAGGGATATAAACTATCGCCAATGTATACCATGCAGGGTTTCTAAGAAAAAGTACTACAACGGAATGCGATTCGAGGTTATGTGGCGACGGAAGTTAATCCTCATTGCGTGCTCTGCATGTGGTAATTTTAGCCAGGAAGATGCTACATGGGAGGGAATAGTGCTTTGCGGTGTGTGCAGAGGTAAATAGGGTACAATGGAATAGTGGATGTGTTACTCGTACATGCACACGTTAATTCAGCAGAGATAATGGAATGGATGTTTTTCTTCTGCGGGTGGCTTAGACAGGAGACAATGAGACAAAGGATTATGCGGCGATTTTTTCACTCTTCAGTCCTATCTTAAGGGATTTAGCGTTTGCTTGCCAATGAAATAAATTCACCCTGCTGTCACACTTTGTTCTTAGACTATTACCACTACAGACATTAACACAACCTTCCTCCATTAAAGAGACAACACAACTTAACATTCACCAACCTCAAATCTCACAAACCATGGCGACACCAGCCACTCTTCCAAGCTTGCCAATCGAGCTGCTCTATCAAATATCAGAGCAGCTCAGCTACACTTCACATATTGCCCTCTCATTCACCTGCCGAAAGCTCTATGTCAAACTCGATACCCCTCGCCGACTATCGGCCCTCCCAGGTCGCGACAAGGCCTACACCATGGAAGACCTTCTCGAAATGGAGGAATGGCCGGAGCACAGCCCCCGCCATCCCACACTCAACAAACTATACGTGGTCAAGACTGTAGCCTGCAGGATTTGCTTGAAACTCCTAGGCCGTGACAAGTTTTTCAACTTCTGGGAGTACTATTATACTAGGGCGAACATCCCAGAATCTATGAAGGATATAATCATTCTACGCAAGCAGGGGCAACTTTGCTTACCATGCACTCTTGCCAATAGGCTTCCTCAGTACAATCAACCAGACGAATTCTATACTGGCTACGAGGCAGATGATTACTTGGAGTTGGCCAGGTGCCTCTGGTGTGCTAAATACTTTCCACGCATGCACTATTCCCCTGGGAGCGGTGCTTGTGAGACTTGTCAATATGCAATGGCGGTATCGGCGGAGTTTTGATACTGGACAGCGTTTTATGACTCTTGGGTTTTGGTTTCCCATTTTGGTGTTGTTGATCACTCAGCCTCGGACCCATGTCGAGGTGCATCCTTCTTCGTACCCTCAACGTCAATCTCCAATCTCACAAACCATGTCGACAAGCATCCTCGTTCGTTCCTACAACATCAATCTCCAATCACACAAATCATGGCGACAACCACAACAAAACTTCTCAAGCTTGCCTGCCGAAATCGTGCATCAAATAGCAATCAGCCTCCCCTACGCTTCTCACCTGGCCCTCTCATTCACCTGTCGCGAGCTCCATGCTAAAGTGGGGAACCCCAATCAACGACCACGAGCCACCGTCTCCCTCGGCAACTCCAGGCCCTACACCATGGAAGACCTCCTCGAAATCGAGTTCTGGCCCGAATTCTCACCCTCCATGAACGGAGACTGTGAATCCAAACAGATGCCAAGCGCCAACGATTTCTTTGCCTGTCGCTACTGCTGCCAGATCCGCTCCGCCGTTCACTTCACTAACAGGCACCTGAGCCGGCCCTTCGAGAAGCGCGAGAGGTATGAGGAGGAGAGGCCTAGGAGGTATCGGGGCCGTGTGCGGATTTGTCTCCCGTGTGGTGCGGCGGCGAGGATGTATCCTAAAGACAAGAGTTTTCCTTATGGTGGGATGTCGGGGGGTTATGCGTTTGCGTGCAAGAATTGCGAGAGGTCTGTGTTGGAGCGGGAGGGGTTTGAGGGCGAGAAGGTTCAGTTCACCTGTGATGCTTGTCGGGAGAGCGATGAGGAGAAGGAAGAACCGGCTTTTAGAATTCGAGAGGCCCCGTTCCCTGAATAGTGATTCGAGGGATCCCATTCCCACAATAATGATCCTAGAATTTTCTGAAGAGTGAGTGGAGCATTCTCGCCAGTTTTCAAGCACATCAGAGCTAACAGCACAACGAAGTCCGTAGGAATTAGTTCTATATTCTGCCACTTGGATGTGTTTGCATGTCGAAGGGAAGGAAGCTTCTGGGTGTCCCATCACTCTTCTCGGCGTTTATAGAGACTGTGCAGCGCTTCTTCACTCTTGATTTCTTTATAGCTGCCCTATGCGTGTCTTTGCTCCCATCTCCAGCATGGCCATTCTCAGCGTTTCTTGCGGCAACACGGCGTTTCTTCACTCTTTACTGCATTCCTTGTTCCCTCATATCAGTTTAGTCGTTTGTTCACAATGCAATAAATCCACCTCGTTTCTCCCATCCTGAGTCTGTTTCACCATCGACAACCCACTCCCGCCAACCTCCAACCAACATCAACTATGGCGCCAGCAGCCTTCCACGATTTACCCACAGAGCTCATCCTCCTTATATCAACCTACCTCATCTACCCTTCTCACATCGCCCTACGCATGACCTGTCAAGCCCTCCGCTCTACCATCCCACCGCTCACCGCGCGCCCCTTGCCAAGCGGTGCCCTATACCGGCCACCTATCCATAAACTCCAACCTTACACCAAAATATACGACATCATCGACCTCCTCTACATCGAGCTATGGCCGTGCTACACTGCCTCTTCTCCTCCCGAGATACCCGGTTCCGGTGACTACTTCGCCTGCAGCCTCTGTCTCAAGATACTCTCCGCAGCCCGTTTTAATGGAAACCTGATGATAGAGTGGCGCGGCAAGAGTAGCAACTTACAGAGGCTGGGAAGGAGGGTGGAGCGGCTTTGTATTCGCTGCGAGTCTATACAGCGCTCGTGTGAAGAATCATATCAGCATCGGCATATGACGTGCGGCACCGGGGGTATGCCTGCTCCCGGACGCTTGGAGCGTTACGAAGATTGGAATTGGTAATAATTGTCGCAGCTCTGTGGTAGACATGGCACGGAGAAGTAGGTTGGCAGCAGAAGGTTTAGAGAGTCAAGGTTGACTTTGAGGCCCCTGTGTGAGAGCTTGTATGGTGCCAGTCCATAGACTGCTTCGGCGCAGACGTCAGCGTTCTTGGTATGTAACCGTGGTCGTAGACACCAACAATGCCAGAGTAGTAAACCAATCACTCAACCAAGAAAAACATAGCAGCCAAATCCTGAATTTGCTACATATCTACTATTACTCCCCCTCCGCCTCCCCTGCCCCCTCCATCTCTTTCCCTCTTCCCATGCCAAACTTTTAAAGTCCCACGGTATTATTTTCATTTTCAGAAAAACCCCCCTTTTCTTGTTTTTATAACGCCCTTCTGCGTGACACACTCTCTACAAACTGCTCGGAACAGCTTCTGTCCATCGTGGGTCCCGTCCTTTTACTTGGAGTCGGGATGTGAGAAATGGAGCATTTACTGCGTTCCGAGACCCTCGCCGGCCTCGAGCTTGGCTTGGCCGTATTTCTTGAGGCGGATGGCGTTGATGTTGATGAATCCGGCTGGTGGTGTGTTAGTATGCGGTACAATCGGACCCATGACGCGCTAGGGGCTAGATTTGGGTTGAGCATAGGGGTATAGGGGACATACTGGTATCAACTGGGCTGAAGTCAACCAAGCTGTCCATGGAGGACTCCTCCTCAGAGTACAGCTTCTCGGTCTCAGAGGAGCGGCCGGTGATGAAAACGTTTCCGCGGTAGCACTTCATCCTGACCTCACCGTTCTACGACAAAACGTTAGCACATACACTATATCATCCCCACGGCTAGGGCGGAGGTGGGAGAACATACGACGCTCTTCTGGGAGTAGGTGAGGGAGTTCTGGACGAACTCGCGCTCGGGCGAGAAGTAGAGACCGTTGTAAAGGATCTCGGACCAGGAGTGGGTGACGAACTGGTCACGGAGAGCGCGGACCTTGCCGTCCATAACGAGACCCTCGAGATCGAGATGGGCGTCGCGAAGCTGGTGGCTGTTAGCTTGTGCTCGCTACGAGAGAACAACAGCGGGGGGGTGAAACGTACGATGGTCATGGCTGGGGAATCGTAGCATCCGCGGGACTTGATGCCGACGTAACGGTTCTCGACGATGTCGATACGGCCGATACCGTGGAGCTTGCCAATAGCGTTAAGAGCAATGAAAAGCTCAAGGCTGTCGGTGATCTCCTTGCCCTCGGTGGTCAATTTGACGGGGATACCCTTCTCGAAGTGGATCTGGATATCTTGTGGGGTGGAAGGTGCGGTCATGGGGTCGTCAGTGCTGTTGAAGTTAGAAATTATGTTTTATTCCGGGGGTATTCGCCCTTCGATTTTCCGGGTTGTACGCACCGAGTCCACATGTCGGTTGGTGGGGGCTTGGATGGGTCCTCGAGCTGACCGCTCTCGTAAGAGCAGTGAGCAATGTTGTCATCCATGGAGTATGGCTTGGCCTTGGTGGAGGTGACTGGGATGCCGGTGGAGGCGGCGTAGTCGAGGAGGTCGTTGCGACCCTGGAAGCGCTCGAAGAACTCGGGCATGCGCCATGGGGCAATGATCTTGATCTTGGGGTCGATGGTGAGGAAGGCAAGCTCGAAGCGGACTTGGTCGTTGCCCTTTCCGGTGCAGCTGAAGGGGGTTAGTGGACAATTACTGTGTAACGGATTGTTGGAATCGGGGGAAGATTGATGGCTCAATGGATGGCAGACTCATAACTGATGAGAAGCACATCTACCCCGCCATCGTACCCCTCTCTACAACCAACTCAGGATATTACTAACCCGTGGGAAACAAATTGACCTTGACACAGAAAGTCAGCAAAACACCTCTTTTTCACATTACCCCGCGCCAAGAATATAAATACTCACATCCCTCCTCAGCGGCAACCTTCATCTGAGCCCTGGCAATGACGGGCCTGGCCAAACTGGTACCGAGCAGGTACCTTCCCTCGTATATGGCGTTGCACTGGACGGCGGGGAAGCAGAGCTCCTCGACGAACTCGCGGCGCAGGTCGGTGATGACCATCTTCGTGGCGCCGATGGCGGCGGCCTTGGAGCGGACCTGGTCCCAGTTCTCCTCCTTGGTGGGGTGTTAGATTGTGTATCCATTGATAAGGTAAGAGGGATCAATTGGAGGTTTTTGGGTTGGGTAGAGACAAAGATTGGGGATTGGGAAAGTTGCACATACCTGGCCGACGTCGGCAAGGAAGCAGACGACCTCATAGTTCTGGTCGAGCAGCCATTTGAGAATGGTGGAGGTGTCGAGGCCACCAGAGTAGGCGAGGCAGACCTTTCCCTTGGAAGCCATGATGCTGGATATGTGTAAGGTAGCGTTGGTGGTGTGTTTTGTGGTGGAATTGAGTATATAAACAAAGGATGGTTTGAGGTATGAGTCGGAGGGGAAGGGTGAGAAGGGATCGGGTGGGATGTGGATTGTGGGGGAGTGAGTCGAAATTTGTTGTGGGCATGCGATAAGATAAGGTCGGGTCGGCTTATCGAAAGGCGGTCAGGGGAAAAATGCGGGCGAGAGGGATTGGATGGATGCAGGAGGGCGGTAAGCCGAAGTGCGTCGTTGGACAAATATGCAGAGGGGATCAATAGTTTCAGACGGAAATGGGAATAAATGTGAATAATCTGAATCATGGAGAAGGGTAGATGCGGAAGTGGGAGTAATATTGGAAGATTGGAGGTAATAATAACACGTTTATGGTGATACATACTACATCCAGTATCACCGGAAGAATTGTTGCAAATGGCAATACTCTAGATGGCAGTGACGAAGGTGATAATATGGCATAAAAGTGCAATATGGATAAACCGAGGATATCAATTATACAATTATACAAGTATACTCATGACTATGCGTGTCATGTCTCATGTAGGCGGTGATAGTTTGAGTATGGCGGTCTAGATCCTCACCAGTTAGATTATTCGAGCATAGATCGCAGCACTCATAGCTCCAATCAGTCTAGGGGCACGTGAGTAGAGAGTTGGGGGAGTATCAACACGTGGGCTTGGATTTATTGAATGGAGGAGAGACAAGAGAAGATCTTGGTTATAGTTATATGACTTATAGTAGCGATATTGAAAAGCCGATAGAAACCACTCCGGTCACGTGCTCAGTTAACTTTCATTGTTCTCGGCGCTCACCTTATAGAAACTCAATGCTCACCTGAAAATAATCAGAGTCCAATAACATGCTCACCAGTATATAAACAGAATGCCAGCCAGATCCCACTCGCTATCACCTGAAAAGATAACCAAAAGCTAGAAAAAGCCCAGCCAAAATCACGGGGATCAACGGGAATCTACGGATCAGGGATAATCCGGGCAGAAATCCCACGCTATCACCTGAAAATTACCTGAAGTCAACACCTGATAGCGAATCCAATGTCTGCTTAGGTAAGCTGCTCTCCCACACTATCACCTGAGAATTACCTGACGCTCACACCTGATAGCTTCCTCTGTCCCTCCAATTGACCAGTCGCTGGCGCTGAGGGTCACGGGATCGTCGCTGTCGAGCTCCAAAAGGGCGAGGGTGGCCGGCGAGCGACGGCGATGCAGGTAGAGGCCAGGCTGGACATGTGGGATGGGCGAGATTGTCTGTTGCCATTGCCCTCGGAGGCGATGGTGTATATAAGGAAGGCATATCTCCCTTCTTGAAGTCGTTGTTGGAGCCATAATACGGAGACAAAGAGGAGACGGAGAAGAGAAGAAACTTGAGACGATTATAACGATTATACCCCCTATTTTTCAATATATACCCCATACACTCATGCACATATACCCATAAAAATTATACAACATGTCTGACCCACGCCCAAACGAAGTCGAGAAGGTGGCTGCTACCTCAATCCCCGCTGAGGAGATCAATGACACCCTCAAGGCGGGTAACATCGGTATGTATTGATTGTCTTACTACCCCGCGCTTTTACCTCATCGTTCCTTTCCCGCGCGCTCGTGCCCCTCGTTCCTTCCCCCATTATTTTCGTGGCTATGCGAGAGAAGGAGCGACTGGCGGATGTGGCAAGTGCATTCTGCATCGTTCCTTGCTTATAAGTTCCAGCCTGGGTGCTCACATGGTTGGTGATTGGGCTGCGGGTAAGGAGGGATAGTAGCTGTCTGTTTGCCCAGGCTATGATGGCGCCTGGAGAGACTCATTTCGAGCCATGAGAACTCAGGGGCTTCAAACTCATCCATAAGCCCCCAT
>JPJW01001946.1:0-22895 GCA_000750755.1 Pseudogymnoascus sp. VKM F-4513 (FW-928)
GGTGAGGCCGAGGTCGAGGATGTAGAGGGTTTGGGATGGGGTAGTGGTGGTGGTAGAAGGGGTGGACGGGTAAAGACCGCCTGCTTCGGACTTCTTGCCTAGTTTGCCTTGGTCGACGTACTCCTTCTTCACAAACTCGAGGGCGCGAGGACTGAATCCCCGTTCTGAGACGTAGTGCTCCTCGATATGCGCGACGGTGTCGAGGCCAACTTGATCCATGAGCTTGCACGGTCCGTCGGATCCGCCAAACATCTGCGCCCACACGCCATCGATGTCCTCTGGTGCGCCGACGCCGTCGGCAATGACGGTGAGGCACTCACGTTTGATGGCTGCCCAGATGCGGTTGAATAGGAAGCCTGTGGACTCCTTCTTGACGACCACGGGGCTCATTCTGAGTTTCGTCAGCTCAGCGTAGAGGAAGGGGAAGATTTCCGCGTGGGTCACGCCGCAGGTCATGAGCTCGACGACGCGGAGGGCGGGGGGCATGAAGAAATGCGTGTTTAGGATGCGTGGGCGGTCCGAGGCGGGGACGTCATCGAGCATGGTGCTGGATTTGTAGGATGATGAGTTGGATGCTAGGATGCAGTCCTTTGGCGCGATGGCGGCGAGTTCGGCGAAGGTGGAGATTTTAAGGGGGAGGACTTCGGGGATGGCTTCGATGACGAGCCAGGCGTTGGAGACGGCTGAGGAGATGGAGGTGAAGGTGTGCACGGTGCCGGGGGTGATGCCGGGTTGGGTGAGGGAAGGGAGCGTTGTGGTGATGTAGGAGGCGGCGGCGGAGAGTTGGTCGGTGGAGGGGTCGCGGATGTGCACGTCGTGACCGCCGGCGATGCACATGAGGCCGATGCGGCGGCCTAGGACGCCGGCGCCGAGGATGGCGACGGGGCGGCCGGATGTGGTTGGGGGGGTCCAGGTGGACATGTTTGGAGCGGTTGGGGGGTAATTAAGGAAGAGATGATGAGAGATAAGAGGAATATATAATTGATTGACTCGAGCAACAGGGGAAATATGAGATTGGAGTATATTTAATTCAATGCTTGGGGAAGAAGGTTCATAGGGATATATATATAATCCTACCAATTAGCCCGTCATGGTCGCCACTGACCATATCTCGGCGCCCGGCACAGTTTAGATGTGATATCCTCAAAAAAAGACATCGGGGGCACCTCCCCTATAAGCAAGAATATCCTCGCCTCCCATCATCCCTTGCGGTACTCGGCACCCCTAATTCCCAGTGGATCCCGCATCAGATCTGTTGAGAGATCTAGCTTCCGAAGCGCTAGAAACTTCTTCCTAGCGGAAGCACCCGCAATTCCGACTCATATTCGAAGCAAATGACATGATGAGGATTTCACACGCCGAGGGGAGCTTGGAGCTTATAGTTCGGTGGGTGTGCTGCTCCGGTTTTAAGATTTTCTGCCAAGAGGCGGCATAGCAGTGCCGGGGCGCTAGTGGTATGACCCCACTATGACATCGTGGGCTAAAGGTGGCGCTTCGCCTTGTTGGGTTTAGGGTGGCGTAAAGTGGGACCTTCTTTGGACTACAAGATCTCCATGAAGACGCTGGTCCCCCAAGTTTAGAGTCGAGTCGACGGCTGGGAGATTTTTCAAAGTTGATTTTACTGCCTAACGACGTGTTTGTTCTGTTATTTTGGTTAAGTTACAGAGACATTATTATTATTCCTTCTCCCGTATTTACACTGGACTCTATAATAAATCTGATTAGTGCAAATTATTTACATGACGATTATATTGATTTATTATTTGTTTTATGATTGACTTTCAGTCGGAGAAACACTGAACTGTGAAGGTTTGAACAAAATATTGAATATATATGGTACAACTATATAAGTATCTACAACAAAACGCCCAACAGCACAGTCTATATACAATTAAAAAAGGAATATCTGATCTGTCGCCTTCGCAATAGCTCCTGGCTTCGTGAAGCCCAAAGCATCCAAATTATTCTTCATCGCATTGATCATACCCGGTGGGCCACAGAGCATGATCTTAGAATCTGTCGACGGCGTAGGCAACCTCTCAGAAATGAGCTCCTTTGAGACGAAGCCGGTCCCATACTTCCACCCCTCTGGAGCAGTGCCGACGACATACCAGACCTTGAACTTGTGAGGGTACTTCTCCGCCCAGCTGTCGAGCTGTGAACGCAAAAGAATATCTTCTTCAGTGTTGTTGGCATAAAGCAGGCTGACGGTCGTGTTATCTGCTTCGTCCTCGCAGATGGCGCGGATCAGCTGGTACATTGGGGTGATTCCCGTGCCGCCAGCGATCATGCCAATGTGTTTGCAAAGGCCGTTCTTGTAGGTCATTGCACCCTTCGGGCCACGGAATTCCAGCGTCTCGCCGATATTGAGACCGGCCATGTGGTTTGTTAAGAGGCCGTTGGGGTAGACCTTGATGACCAGCTCGAGCCCTCCGGGGTCCTTGTCGTTGGAGATGGGTGTGTATGATCGGGAGATGGTCTTTCCGTCTACCTCAGCCTGAATCGCGACGTGTTGGCCGGTGGGAAGACCGAGTACAGCGTCTGCATGTGGAAGGCTGAAAACAAAGCGATATGTGTTTGCTGATAGCTTCTCCTTTAGTGCGAGTGGTAGCTTGCGGTACTTTCGAGGGTCTAGGACTGGCTGTCGAGGTAGTGCGACGGGTTGCTTCTTAATGATTACCCGCGACTTCTGATGCATTCGTGGAGGAGTCTTTCCGATGCCGCGTGAAACATCGAGAAGCTTGAGAAGTTTACCACCAGCAATATAAGCTGCAGTGGAGAACGTTGCGCCGGCGCTGAGGTATCCAAGCCAGAACTGGCCCATTGAATGCTGTTTATAGCCACCCTTCAACAGGCTCTTCAGTTGAGATTTTATCGCAGGTGCGTCTCGAATGGATGAGACACCGAGGAAATATACACCAGAACCAGCAGCTCCTACGATAGCAGTTCCAGCTACCCAGCTTGCGATACTCCAGATGGAAGACTGTGTACGAAGAATCGGAGCAGCAACAACCTTTTGATATGTCGGGCGATATACTTTGACTTCATCTTGGCGATGCTGCGAACAAATCTGTTAGCTGTACTCCCCCTCGAAAATACCTATGATATATACCTCGTCTGCAAGCTCGCCGATGAGCATATCATCCAGCAGAGCGACAGCTCCGTCTGAATGGCCGACATCTTCAAAGGCAACAGTGGCATCTCCACCTGCGCATTCCTTCAAGACTTCGCCGCCACCGGGATGCTCCTCGAGATAGTTGGATACATCGTAAACTAAATCCCCAATAAGTCAGGATGAGAAGAGAATATAGCCAAAAGCAGCTTACCCTTGTTATGAACAACAATCCACAGGCTGTTCCCCGAATTATGTTCGGCAACTTCTTCTAAAGAAAAGGTCTTCGACATTTTGATGTATGTATGAGAGTAGGGCGAGGAAAGATAAGGGAGGAAGGAATAGATGCGGAGTGATATATATTTCAAGTTTCAAAACGCATAAGTCTTACAAGAAAAAAAGGTGGCATTGTTACGAGGTATTTATCTAGGACGTGGCAAAATCTTTCCAAGACGCCTCGAGTAGATACGCCTGGTATACTGCCCATTTCACGTCGGGGAGGCATCTTCTACTTCGAATAAATCGTGAATAGTTATAATAAACCCAAGCAGAATAAAATGGGGCTCTCGGAGACACTTTCAGGGGCCTCGGTCATTTATTATGGAGACCTGTCGTAAAATGATTCCGTGTTTCCCTTGTTTTCCCTCACCGAACTGTTGGGGCGTTCCTGAACCATATTTGTGGTCCACTATGCACCACCGCCACGTCCTGAGATACGGCTTAGGCGGCATAATATTTATGAAAGTACGTATACCGCCACACTCTCACAGAGAATATATGCATATATATAGTTATAACATTTCTACGTCTGGACTTACGATTTGTTACAATCGTGCAAAAGTTTTCCAGCAAACATATATATTTAAACCAGGCTCCATGCCAGGTTGTCTATTTAAACTGTCCTGCTTATTTTTTTCCACTGTCGTTCGTGTCTTTTACACATATTAAATAAAAGATGGCGTGTGTTACGAAGCAGTTCTATCTCGTGGGCGACGACCCAAGCACTGCCCGCTCCATTCAAATCGACGGCAGTCAAAACCTAAAGTCCTTGCAAGAGGTGCTCGGCGATGAATTCCACATTATCCAGCCATCAGGTAAAAACCCCAGCATACTTATTATGTTTGCCGTCGATACAGCGGCATTGAAGAATAATATCTGACAATAAACAGGAATTTCATTTCAATCAACAGACCAAGCTATCGAGACCGTGGCCGAAGTAGTAGATGCCAAATCGTCTATCGGCATCAGCGTAGATGGGATGCATGTCCGCGAGCCAGACGGACCGCCTCCTCTGCCCGTCGTCGGCAACTTCTACGAAATCTACCCCGACCATCTCGGCAACCATGAGCGTCTATTCCGCAAATACGGCTCTGTCATCAAAACGGTAAACAATGGAAAGGTCAACTACCTCACCAATGACCCCGTCGTGGCGGGCTATGCCTTCAGCGAATCTCCCTATTTCACAAAGGGCATCAACTCCGACCACCCGCTGTTTCCATTGAAGGATAACTCCGCGCTATTCCTAGGCGACACTGAGACCGAGAATTTCCGCTTGAGCCACAAGTTTGTGCCTCCGTGTCTGAGTCCGAAGGCAGTTCGCCACTATACGCCATTGATGCAGCAATGCGCCGAAGAATCCTTCAACGTATTCGATGCCGCCGACGAAGCAGACGAGTCCTGGAACGTCTACCAATACATGTTAAAACTTGGTTCGCAAACGGTGGGAAAATTCAGTCTCGGTCTTGACTTTAAGCACTTCGAAAGTCGTGATGCTCCGCTTCACAGTGCTGTGAAACTCATCGCACATACACTCGCCCTCAACAAGAAGGTCGCCTCCCGTGGTGCTTGGTATGGGAAACTCCCCTTTGGAGACCCAGCCCGCCTCAGGGATAACCAGCAGAAATTGTATGGGATCATCCATAAGGCCATGAATGCCCTTAGAGACGAGGGTGCCCCGGATCTCCCACTCCACGACGCTGCTCTCCAAGCAAGCTGCGCGGCCGACTACCTCGCTCGCGCTGTTGATGAATCCGGCGAAAAACTTCCTGAGCAACTTGCCTTCTCAAATCTTGTCGTCGTCACCGGCGCTGGATTCACAACTACGTCGTCGCTACTATCCTGGCTGCTGTACTCAGTGGTCACGTATCCTGGCGAGCAGGACCGTCTCTTGCAAGAGCTTGTCGACCACGACGTTAACAGCAAGACCACATGGGACACAGAGCTCATCCAATCCCTTACGTACCTTGAAAAATTCGTCAAGGAGACGCAGAGGATCCATAATCCCTCCTACCAACCTGGCCGAACCACAAAGCAAGAAGTCATCATCCCTGGCGGCTACCGCCTTCCTGCCGACAAGATTCTCATCCCTGCGCTGTACGCCATCCAGACCAACCCCGATCATTGGGACAACCCATACCGTTTTGACACATCGCGATGGGACCCGGGGCAAGGGAAGGATAGGCACCGGTGTGCGTATATGCCCTTCGCTACAGGGCCGCGTGGCTGTATCGGTTTCAACTTTGCGCTGCAAGAAGTCAAAGTCCTGCTCCCGATATTGTTGTATCGCTATGAGTTCTCGCGTGCATCGACGGAGACAATCGAGTACGATCCGGAGTTCCAGCTGATTCGTCCGCTGAATTTTTACGTTCGTGCGAGGAGGCGCACGGTGTGGCCGGAGAAATCGAAATAGACGGGGTTCAAACGGGGAAAGGTGCAACGCAGGAGTCGGCGGTTGGCGAATAGTTTAGAATATCATTATGGTTGAATTATGTAAGATAGAAGCCGAATTATATCAATTTATTTAAAACTGCTGTTCTTTATTAGTAGTTTCAATTGTCACGGCCAGACCATAAGAGCCGTGAATGTCCTTCCCGGCGTCCCCCAGGTTATCAGCAGAGCTGCGCGTGATCTTGAGAGCGATCCGTCTCCGGGTGTAATCCACCCATGGTCTGCTCGTGCGGGTCTCTGGCTCCTCTCCAAATCTGGCCGAGACGAGGTTCATTGCTGTATTAACCCCACACGAATTGGTATCCGTTTCTAGAAACTGAAAAAGCCCAGGAGGTGGGCGGACGAGCGCTGCGACAACAGGTGGGAAAATAATATAACTGTAGCAGCCACGACTGCACTGATAACGGAATTCGCATGCCCGCTTACACGCCACTATTTCTATCTACTTCCATTGAAGTATTTTGCCTCGATACACTCTATGCGTGCGCGCTCAAAACCTCTTTCCAAGAGAAACTGATATTATCCCAAGCAATATACCCAAGCGACGTCGAGATCAATTCTCTTGGAAACAAAAATTCCCTGGAACTATAGGATAATTAAAAGTGATCCCCGGGATATGCATTGGCAGATTTGCCCGGACCGACCTTCTACAGTACCACCACCCTGGTCGGAGCCATTTACCCGTCGGCCATGCAACCGCTGCATGGGTTCGTGATTTAAATTCCCCGAGCACTCGCGTCGACTTTCTCCGGCATGGCGACAAGGAATAGGGGCAAACGCGGGGGACAACTAAAATACCATGGAATTAATTGGCAGGATACGACGAGGAGAAGGGCGAGAACGGGTTGAGCGGGGGAGATGTGGGAGATGCGGGATAAAGTTATAGAGTGCTGACAACGGGTGGGGTATTCCACGGGAGAATCTGGTTTGATGGGAGATGGGCTTAAATATTGGATACGGCTGGGTTTCATAGAAGAATGCGGTATGGCAACTTTCTTTCATGATTTAGACAGAAGCGTATGGCTTACTACATAAGCTTGTTCACTCGACCCCCCTTCCATTTATGATTCAGTCGACGCAACGGGAGACGCAGCCAAGGTAACTACAACGTAATCTGGTGTGGTATTACCCCCAAAGTATCCAAACACGGTCCCATCCACGCCGTTGGGCCTTGCAACCCACGTAGCCGTTCCAATCTTCTCGTTTGTGAATGCGAGCTGGTTGTCCTTGCCGACGCTGAATACCGTGGTAAAGCCGCCAGTGCCATAGTAGGCAGCAAGAGGCCCGCCAAGCTCATTAGCAAAGCCCACCGGGGGAGGAACTTCAGGGCCCGTGTTGATGGGCTGCGTGCAGGTCAGGGTTCCGTCGCTGGCGAGAGCGTACGTCGCCTTGATTTTGTCATCGGAGGTTGTGGCACCGTTGCAGAGGAGGAAGACCGGGCGAAGGGTTTCGATGTTTGGATCGGTCACGATGATGTTGAAAGGGGCGGCGCGGGCGTTGATAACAGCGGGTGCGGCAAAGGATGGGGCGCTAATGAGATTAGAATGTGAAATGAAGTTTGGTTTTGATAATAGAGGTGGTCCAGGACGTATGTTGACTTACATCAGACCCAGGAGCAGAGCTCCGACAGAGCAAGCCTTCATATTGGTTGATTGTTCTAGGTTTGAGAAGGTAGGGGCGTTCTTAGAGAAGATGAAGCTTGATACTGTCGAACAGCCAGTCTTTGTGGTCAATACGCCGACTTATATACTTTTCCCCAGATCTTCCTCGATCGTATCATCCTCGTATTCGTCCTTGCAACAAGGGTCGTTTTCTCTAACATTGTAGATCACATCACAATTCAGCTTCATATATCCATTAACTGTGGCGTTATGCATCCTGGTGCCGTGGAAAGATTGTTCCCTCCAGCTCACCAAGCACGTCTTTTCTTCCCCTCTTTCAGCCCTTTGTACTACTGTCCAGCATTTGTTATGCCCAATCATCTCCCATCAAAAATCTGAATGCCCAGAGCTTCTCTTTTTTGGGGCATAAAACAATACAGCCAGCCTATTTGGAGGTGTGGTGACATACACATGGTGGTGTTCTTGGACGACAGAGCGAGATTTCTAGGACCACGCGGATCCCTTGCATCATGAAGGCATGCCCAGTACCCCTTGCTTTCTGGTCCAAGGCTCTTCGGCTACCAGTCGTACAGGCTGTTTTCGAACTGATGTATCCGAGCGTCGGCGAACCACCGTCAATAACCTCGTATTTCAGCCCGTCATAATTACCCCGAATTACGCTCGGGAGCGTAATCCGGGGTAAAATTCCTCCTCCGCCAAGCCCCAGAAATTGCACACATCCTCATTGCCAGAATATTCGCGCGTCAGCGTCACATCAAAAACCTTCAGATAGATTGATTCTCTCGTCTGTAGCATTGCCACAATCATCCCGTGGGGTGTAGTGGGATCTGTAATACCGGCTAGAGACACGGCTCTCGACGATGGCGAGCTCGGCCTGTCAAAATCGCTGGAGGCACGTCCCTCTCCATTTGACGAGCCAAGAATATTTTGGAACACTGGGCTGATGCTGCTCAGTGTAATATCGTGAATCTTGGATGGAGGTGGGATGCTCGAGCTTTTGTATGTTCGTGGTCAACCATGCGCATTGTACTGGAGTCTAGTGGCAACTTTATGGTGTCTTTTTGGACATTATTGCGAATTTGCTAGATACCACCTTCCACAACAAACTTAGTGGCAATTGTTAAAATGCACAGGCTTTCTAGGTTTAATAACTTACAGCTGCTACAGTACTATACGAAGTTAAATCACGTGTTGTGGATTCAACGACCTGGCATATTATACTCGAAAAAGGAGTCATTTTTCTCACATTCTCAAGCACCAAGAATCATCCGTGTACTTATAGAAAATACGTCAAGTATGTTCCGTATATCGGAGCTCATCTCTTACCTAATAAATTGATCTGCGGTAGTTATCGACTATTCCCTGCACGAGCAACGATCCGCTGTGGTTGCAGCCTTCCAGCCGATCCATTAAGCATAACCCACAGGCTCCAGAGCAATTACTGAAGGGCATGTAATTTATTTAAGCTTATAGGAACCAAGGAAACAGCGCAGGTTTCTAGGATATAAAGGCCGGATTACCTGATTTGGCTTGGAAGAAATCACATTCCTGGAGCCTATAGCGCGCTTGTTCACACATATCAAGGAGCCCTTTGGCTGGGCCCACTCAAGGGGAGCGTCCGTAACTGCGGGCTTGAAGTAGACAAGCCACCGCTTGTTCATTTGTGCAACAAGCTGAATGACTTCGGACGGACCCTCTTTGGTCGTTGAGCCAGCCGTAATTGACCCTCTAACGAGGAAGACAAAATCCTGCTCGTGAGGGGTGAGAGAAGGCGCGGAATGGGGATAGAGAATCGTCTAACCGTTATACTTGGCAAAAGTGCACTGCGACCGCTGAATCTGATAACTGGCATTGTCAAACTGTAAAGAAAAAAGTACGCACTATGGTTATGAACCTCTAATTGACTTATTTATCTCCAATCTCGTCTCAATCCTCGTAATTTCTCCTCCATTCCACGTACCGCTCCTTTCCTGACACGCCTCCACATAGCAGCCGGTCAAACTCCTCCTGGGCTCCGGGCTGGCCGGGTTGGAGTTTCAACCTAAATGGCCACTTCTCAATGATGGTGTGATTTTCTTTTACTGCTCCGCCAAGATACTGCGCCATTTCAGAAAACTTCAAGTCATTTTCGTACCTAATAGCATAATTAATATCAGACCACATGGCTGTAAGAAGAGGGGCCAATTCGTTTCTTATTCTTACCGTTTGAAAATGTGGTCATAGGTTGCAACAATATCTCGAGCGGCTAAAACTTTAATGATATACGTACTATAACTGCCCATCGATATCCCATTATTTGTAGGCGGAAGGTATTTGATAACGCGTTTTGTCTCCGGACTGTGCGGAGTCATACTAGCAACTTGATCTGCGCTTGTCGTTTTCTCTTCAATAGCATTCATGAACAGAGTAATGAGGGTTGCATGTGGGTTAACAAGAGGTGACTGAAGCAAGGGAGCCATTAAGTGGACTGTGCGGTGTATTCCAAGATATCCGCCATCTGAAATATTAGAAACCTATAGGAAGTTAATGAATGAAGTATGCCTTTAAATATAATATTACCTCGATGCGACTAAAGGAACCGGTTTTGAGATGATTGGGAAGTTCTGAGGCATCCTCCTGAAACAGACAAAAGGATATTTGCGAGTTTGAGAGGCGAAGAATAAAACTTCGTAGCTCTATTCGAACGTAGTAGAAGAGCTTGCCATAAATATCATTCCTCGCAGGCCCGCTAGAGGTATCTTCAACCTCTTTTAATGACCATCCGTTGAGAGGATCGCCATTGTCACGTATCGGCCATGTATCGGCAGTCTGGAAGAAGGTACTGTGAACAGTTAGATCCATTATAAATTTATATATTAGGCACTTAATTTCTCACGGGTTTGGTTCTTTGAAGTCATCGCGTGGAGACCCAAAGGGTAGTAGGAGTCCGTCTACCCAGTACCGATGTTTTGCAATTCGATGATAATTGGACTGAAAAAGCAAATGCCTATCACGGTAGTCCTTCCGAGACTCAGCAAGGGTAACGGCTGCGCGGATTTTGTTTGCCCGTTCCATCGTTAGGCCGTCCGGGGTGTCCATATAGGCCAAGAGTTTATCCCATGACGACTTTTGTAGCACAAGCCTCATCGAGCGCTGTCCGAATGTCCATGTCTTTGCCAAGGTAGTACTTGGAAGTTTGCCTTTAATCTTTTTGCAAATGTCTTCTATAAGAGGACGGATTCGCTGTTGGAGGATTTCAAGATCAGACTTGCGAATGAGAGTTGAGTACCAGATGTGGAGTATGCAGTCGGCGGCTTCGTCGATGTTGTCGACTGTCATGGCAATAAGAAGCATAATGACGTTTCGCGCTACAATATCAATATCGCGGTCGTTGATTGTGACATCTATGGACTGCTTGTAGCTTTCAGGGAGCCGTGCGATAGATTTGATTACGTTTCGAAAGTCACCAGAAGCTACAGTGACAAATTTCGTTAGTTTGGGAGCCAAATAGAAAGTTGAACTGATACACACCTGCGAACAAGAGGCGTAATTGCCCTTTGTAGTCATTCCCTTCATTTGATCTAAGCTGGAGAACATCAAGGGATGGGACGTTGCCCCAGAGATATTTCGTTCCTCCAAACTGTACTTGTGTCTCTCCGCCATGGATAAACGCTGGCTGTCGATTCTTCAGAACCCAGTCGGGAGTCCATATTTCCTTGCCTAGAAACGATTTGCAATCTATTTTGTGAACGGACCAGTGGGACTTTTGGCAATCCGCACCACAGTACTATAAGGACATCAGTTTGTAAATTACTTTGTTCGAGAGAAAGGCTGGCGCAAGCGTCACATACCACCACGAGAAGACAGTTCTTGCAAGTATACCTGCCGACTTCCTTGCAGTCAGCGCTGCCTGATCTCCAGTTTGCGCAGATAAAGTCGGGGGTAGCCATTTTGATGCCTTGATATTCTGAAGATGAATGTTTGAGTTTGAAGAGTTTGGTGAATTCGAATATCCTTGGCAGTGTATCTGTCGTCTCTAGCAAACGGGAAGAAGCAAACAGAGCATGAAAGCGAGGCGGACAAGGCTAGCAAATATGAATAGCCTCCGAACCTATTAAATTCCGCAGAGCCAATGAGGTCTATGTAATTTATATAAGCCTATAGAGACCAATGCTACTGCATAGTTAGGCTTTAAAGTCCGGGTTGCCTAAATAGGAAGGCTGTACGAAAATGATACATTTTCGATTTATTCTGGAATTATTGATGATTGCATTGTTTATCTAATCTTGGTATATCCAATGGGATGTACTCTAAGTTGATAATGTCCAACACGACGTTGTTGTACCCTAAAAATCACTTGCCTTCCTGCTCCTGTCTGATATCATCTGGCATCGTCACAACACACTCCCCACCGCCATCAAACCAGCACGCTCCCGCGCTGCGGACTCTCCTCGAACTTGCCAAATAAATAAGCAGGTATACTTCTGACACAATTTCACCCCAGCAATAGATGCGCCATTGTTCTCCCTCAGAAGCGCCTCTCTGAAGCTGTTTTTCGCCCTCGCCCCCTTCACCAGTGTGTCCGCCATCCTTGACGCACCAGACCCCCCAGCCTGCCTTCCCTCGGCCAATATACTCTCGGAGAAACTCCCACGTCTTATCCCTCGCTCGATCATCCCATCCGCCTGCGCCATCACGCACATCAATGCCCCAGTACCCTCTTTCATGTTTGCGTATCTCTCGGGTCTGTAACACAGGGCGAAAACGTGCATACCCAATCTCCACCGCAAGGTTCGCAAGTTGCAGCGTTAGAAACGTTGTGCTTGCTTCTTCCGATATGGGGGCGGGTAAGGGGTAGATTGCTGACGAGCCTGGTATGCGGGATGCACGATTCCTCAGTGGTCGTTTTTGCAAAGGTATGGAAGTACTTGATGCTAACACGGGCCTTTCTGTACCGGAGGGGGTTGGATTGGCGTGCCGACTACCCTGGTTAATGATGGGAGTATCGGAGACGTGAGTAGAGTCGCTGGCCAGGCGAGTAGATTTGCGTGCCGGGGTGGGTAAAGGTAAGGAGACAAGATTCCGCTTCTTGGGGCTGCGGTGAGGGCTATCTGGCGGTGGGGTCCTGCGAACTTGTAGGCTGGATTGGCCGAGTGGTAATGGTCCAGGCAATGACGGCGAAGAGTATTCTGGAAGTAACACAGAAGTAAGTGTGGTAGAAGGTGCCTCTTCTATCCGTGTGGGCGCAGGGCTCAGTGGAGAGCTTATCCCGTTCGAGGTGTTGTGTTGGTATTCTTCCAATACATGAGCGCTACTTCGTAATGTTGGGCCGGACTGCCTTTCCCAATTTCCTATTCTGGAATTGAGAGCCCCAGCTGCTGGAGGAGATAAAGGCGCTCGCACAGGAGATGGCGAAGAATAATGTGGACTGTTAAACTGAGAGCAAACAGTCTCTCGAATCACTGAAGGGGTTGAGCACGTTGGTATGGAAGGAGAAGATTCCAACTGGCTCGTTGAGGTGCCACCAGTTTCACACTTTGGACCAGTGTTACCAGCTCGTAAACTTGTTATAGACCTTTGTTGTTCCGGTTGTATCGCTTTTCCAACCCCTTTTTGACAAATGCCACCAAATCTGGTCTGGTCACGTGTGCGGAGCCGTGGAGAGCTCATGCCATCGACACTCGTGAAAGAAATGTCCAATAACTGTATAGCGGAAGAGGGCGCGGAAGCTATTCTTGAGCGCGTGAGATATTCCCTTTTCGGGGCAGATGAAAGCTGAGACGACGGAAGGCAGGACTCTAAGCCATTCGAGAACATGTGACTTTGATCTTCGTTGGACAGAGAGTTGCGAATGTGAGCCTGTAGCTGTCGCTCAGGAACTTCATCTACATCTGGCTCATCATGATGATTCGCTACATCATGCTCATCTTGTAAATCGATACGCCCTTGTGGCTCAAAATCGAGGTATGCCGCCGCAAGTGACCGATAGAGAGCATCTTCTTGTCCAAGGCTTGGCGCCGTCGTATGAACGAGGATTTCAAGACGACGGTTGACCATGATAAACACGCCGTATAACCGGCATTATAACATTTAATAAGGTTTAAGACGGGAATGGAGATATGGCGATAGCTCGATGCTAGTGTTGTAAATATCTCACCGAAGTTGCCTGTATTGAGTCGGGTGATTTGATTTAACGCTAACACTATTTAGGTAAAGTACACCTATGAATGAGTCTCCAGGACGACGACAGGAAGGTTTTAATCCCCGTTAACATTGATTATCATGATCTGCTCTACAACTCTACGAGACAGGGTTATTCGATAATAAACTGGGTAGATAATGAACCTATTCAAAGATCTGCCGGCACTTTTCTCGCCAGCTTGGAAACCCCCCGAGACGATGTGGGTTTCACCGTACTGTCAACCCACCCCCGCGCTGCGTTTTGGAACTCTCGGGGTGCCGCAGGGCATAGAAAATCAAGGCAGACCTGTCAGTCTTCGAAATTAAGGTATTGTACAGGCGAAACACCGATATTCATGCTTGGCGACCCTGGTCCTGGCCTCGAACATTCTGCGAGGAAGCGTCAATGCCATCCCTCATCATGGCCTATTAGCGTTGAAATATTCAGCCAAAGCCTCATCCTGACACTGCTCAGCCACATGAGCATGGTACAAGTATTGAGCAAAGTTGCTCAGTATGGCTAGCCATAACATTTCCAAATATCGACGGCAGTACCTCAGGTAAGGCAGTTGTGAGAGCTTGTGGGTTTGAACATTTGACCTCGAAAACATGGGTTTGCAAGACATGGGCTGTGGCACACTATCTACATCCGCTCAAGCATTTCGATTACTATTTATCGTCCGGATGTCTAAACATCCCGGATAATCCTGTGCTTGGTCGATCATAAACTTGGCAGACAGGTGTCAAAGGTAATTATGAGGACTGAATGCGCTCTCACCTGTCATACGTTTTTGGTTTCATAGATCCCGCTTCCCTTCAGAACCCAATCGTAAATACTTCAACCCCGCGCACAATTTTTCGTACTTCGCTGCGGATTTTTCTTTACTGCTTGCTTTAGTACATTCTACATCTGCTGGCCAGACACGACGTCCATTCCTTTCAACCCTTAGCACTTATTTTGTCGTTTGTCGGCCGCCACAGTCATTCCAAAATTACAATAACTTTTTTTTATATAGCCTTATCATTTGAGTCAAAAAGCAAACATGCAGTTCAACTTTTCAGTCCGTATTTTAGCTGTTTTAGCCTTGGCATCCAGCATTTCAGCATCCATCCACAAGCCATCGAAGGGCAGAGGATGCAAAGCGGAGCAGAATAATGCCGTGGAATGGGACACGGCAGGCTTGTCCGGTCTTGTTAGCCTTCATCTATGCCCCGGTGGCTCAACAGATATTTCTCAGTCTATCACTGTCATCGCATGTATGTAAACTCACATTCCGCTTCGAAAGCAGTTCCCAACTGTTATTTAGCATCTGTGGCAAACTCTGGGTCTTATAACTGGCGCCCAAGCCGTTCCATAAAATCGCATCAATCGTTTACCATCATCATCGTCGATTCCACGAGCCACTCGGTCTCGTCTGAGGATTTCGGCATTAGCGGGTTAGGAAGAGGTCCAATGGCGCCCGGACAAGGGTATAATGCCACTATCACACCAGGGATGAATAACGTTCATGGGGCCTCTTCCACACGGATGGCTGCAACACATGAAGTGGCATCCCCAGTGATGCCACAGCATTCCATGCCCACCGTTGAAACAGCAGCCCCAATGATGCCCGAGCATTCTGTCGTGGTAGAACACTCAATGCCCACCGTCATCGAAACAGCAGCCCCAATGATGCCAGAGCACTCCGTGGCTGTAGAGCATCCAATGCTCACCGTCGTCGAGACAGCAGCGATGGGGCACAATGTTGGTTTGGCAAGTACCTTTACTAGGATCATCGTTGAAGCCCACGGCAACACAATGCCTGCGGGTGAAGAGACGGCCATTCATGTATGTCCCCGTTGCTATATCTCCTTGATTTGTACCACCTAGTAACACGCAGTAGGCCAGTCTCACTACGTTCATTCCCGACGTTTCAACGTTTTCTGTCGGATCAGTGGCGACCGAACCCGCGAGTGTCATCGCGACAGAATCCACGAGATTCCAGGGTAACCAAACTGCCATCGCCATCGGAACTATTGGAACAAACACGACGGTCAGCTCGCCAGCTTTCACCGGCGGCGCAGCAGATAACGCGGGGAGTGGTAAAGTATACGGGGTTATTGGGGCTGCCGCTGTGGGGTTTGTCATAGGCATGTTATAGGAAACATAGAAGGTGCAACTGTTGTAGAGCAACACTTGCTGTGCTACTTGGAGGGGCGACCTTGCAGCGGAAATGAAGCAAGGTTTCAGAAGTAGATGTACGATTGGACCCCTACTCTGACATCCGAGTGACTAGTATTAATGCCCTTATACCCATTTATCAAACTGAAGCTTTGGTAGGCTGAGTACAGATCAAAATAGTACTACCTTGGCAAATGTTTAAATAGTACTGCAAGGGCCCACGAGTTATTGTTTTCTGATATTGAAAAGCACCTCTACTCCAACGTAATTGTAATCCACCAAGATGAAACTGTCAGTCGCCGTTTTAACATTTATAGCTGCGCTCGGAGTAGCAAACCCCATAGAGCCCGGAGGACAATGTGGGGGTTACCTACATCATTGTAATGACCAACGTCCTTGCTGCGAAAAATACAATTGCCGAGTGAGTTGCGTGCCAATATGAGCGTATAATTTGTTTTCTGCGTGTTAACATGCCCATCAAATCTAGCAAATCAATGCACCATATGGCTGTACGGTCTGCCAAGTAGGATAAAAAAATACTGGGCCTCGCGTCTTTTGGATAGGGTATATAGATGGATAAAGGGTTCTAGCCGTTGTATGGAGTTCTCTACTAGAGTTTAAGCTCGGCCGACTAGAATCGGGTAGTGGGTATTCAGTGGTCCAGGGGCCAGGAACGACCGGCTCTGTCGATACGCGAGACTAAGAAGAACGTTAAAAAATGGACTTTTGTATCGTTAGCGCGTTTACAACCATCTAAAATAATGCACTTGCCTCTTCAAACAACAAATATTCTTGCTTACTATTACTATACGGCCAAGGATCATATTAAGTGATCAAACCGGACTTGGCTAGAACATACTTTGGCGCCTAATCGCGCTTCGCGGAAAGAACCTACAGGACGTCAATGTAGCGGTCAATGATCCCGTCTCAACCCGTCCGGCATCAACATGTCGGATTCTCTCAGGTCGCGCTCTCGCGGCCCTCAGGACAACATGCAGGAAAATGAGGGGCCGAGAAGAAGCCAATCTCATTTGCCTCCGTTGAATTTTATTACCGTCCACTATGCGTATTTCATCGTCACCTGCATAATATGCTCTCTCATCTTTTGGGGCTCTTCAGACCCTGCCCAGAGCATTTCGTATACGGACTCTCTCTTTCTCGTCGTCTCTGCAATGACGGAAGCTGGCCTCAACACTGTGAACCTAAGCACATTGACGAGCTTTCAGCAAACTCTCCTCTTCCTCTTAATCCTTATCGGCGGAAGCATCTTTGTGAGCATTGGAACTGTGCTCGTGCGCAAGCGCGCCTTCGAGAGTCGTTTTAAGCACTTGATTAAGCTACAGAAGGAGCGAAGAAGGGGGGAGAGAAGGAGATTTTCTCTATCGACAGTGGGGAATGGCCCGATTCTGCGACGATTAAGGAGCAGGCGAGGACCAGAGGAGGCGGTTGATAATGACTTGCCGGGCTCATGGCTAGGAAGACCATTCGAGCCGACACTCCCAATCTCACGAGACAGTACGGCGGGCAAATTGATGTCTGATCCGAGGAAAGGGGAGCCGAATGGGTCCCATGCCGAGACTACAGGTGTTGCAGCGGCGGCAGAGAGCGCTGTGGACGATGAAGGGCACGGGGCTGGGGTGCGCCTGGACGGCGACCATATTACATTTATGCCGCATGATCCAGCTCCAAGAAGTGAGCGCCACCGGGTATTATCGTCTGTTGGAACTGGAACCCATCCGAGTTCCACGTCATTCAAAGCACCTCTTGCGGACAGTAGACGCCGTCGAGGAACGGATGTGGAGGAGGAGAAGGAGAAGGAAGAGGATCCACCGGACAGCTGGTTCCCAGGTTATCTCACTAAACACACCACCGGCCGTAACGGCCAGTTCTTCGGCCTCTCAAGAGCTGAGAGGGATCACCTTGGTGGTGTAGAGTACCGTGCCATCCAGCTATTAGCATGGATTGTGCCGATATATTTTGTGCTTTGGCAGCTGCTTGGATGCCTTGGCCTGGCGGCATATGTTGCCCACAATAAGGCAAGCACGGCGAGGGAGAACGGCATTAATCCTTGGTGAGTTAGGCTCCCTCATTTGGTTGAAAATAAAGCTAATTGAATAGGTGGCTTGGTATTTTTAACGGGGCATCTGCGTTTAATAACTCGGGAATGTCCTTGCTGGATGAGAATATGGTATGGAAAGATCTCGCAACTCTACTATATCCCGCTAATCACATACAGATTCCATTCCAAACTTCAATTTATATGCTTACAACAATGGGCTTGATGATTTTAGCCGGAAACACAGCGTATGACTCCCGCAACTTATCTATTGCTCCTACTAACGAGGTTCAGATACCCACTCTTCCTTCGCCTTATTCTATGGAGCATGCTGAAACTTCTCACAAGAATATACCCCTCCGACGATCAATATGCCGACTACAAAACCACTCTACGCTTTATCCTCACTTACCCACGCCGTGTCTACACAAATCTATTTCCCAGCTCTCAGACTTGGTGGCTATTCCTAATGTTGATCGTTTTGAATGGGATCGATTGGGCTGCGTTTGAGCTACTTAACATTGGAAATAGCCTCACTTCAACGATCCCTCCGCGCTTCCGGGTCCTAGACGGCCTATTTCAAGCCCTTGCTGTCCGCTCTGGCGGCTTCTACGTAACGTCGATCGCCAGTCTCCGCATCGGCCTACAAGTACTGTACGTGATCATGATGTACATCTCCGCATACCCAGTCGTGATCACCATGCGGCATTCCAACGTGTACGAAGAGCGTTCACTCGGAATCTACGCCCACGACGAACCATATTCTCCGGGTGGCCCGCGGGTCGGGACACCCGCGTATCAGTTACGGCGCGCAATAACGAAAGTCATCTCGTCTCCCTTTCCAAGCGGCGCTTACGACGCACACGACTTCATGCGGCAGCAGATCCGCGGTCAGCTTGCTCACGATCTCTGGTTGCTCGTAGTCGCCGTCTGGCTGATCTCATGCATCGAAGTATCGAATTTTGAGCGAGACCCGGTGACATACTCCGTCTTCAACATCATGTTCGAGGTTGTCTCTGCATATGGATGTGTGGGCATCTCACCGGGGATACCGAACAAATCTTACTCTTTCAGTGGCGGCCTTCACACTTGGTCGAAGCTGATATTATGTGCGGTTATGCTAAGGGGCAGGCATAGGGGGCTGCCGGTCGCGTTGGATCGGGCGGTGAGGCTACCAAGTGCAAGTGGCGACGATGAGGAGCTGGAAGAGGAGGATTCTATGAGGAGGAGCAGGAATGTGAACCGCGGAGGTGGCGATTAATAGCGTCAAGCCCACATGCATATCACATATAGCGGTTGAATATATAATAGTGGCCTAACCCGCAACAGCTGAATAGTAATTGCAACAAAACAATAAAAAATCATTCCTCGGATTCTATATGTTGAAAATAATCATACACCTCTTGAGCAGACGTAACTTCGTCCTCCCATAACAGTCTAATAGCCCCCCCGCATTTTATTCCCGATACGTCGGGATAAACTTCGGCCCTGAAGCTCCTTTCAACTTCATCACTAGCCATGTCCTCAAAAGGGACATGACCAGTCATAATAAAGTAAATAGTAGAACCGAGACCAAACAAATCATCCGAAACGGTTTGTAGGCGGTGAAAATCGAATCCGGGACGAGAATACCTTCTTCCAGCACATGCCGACGCCCGTGACCCTTCAAGCGACGAACCACTGAAGTCTGAAATTTTAAGAGACAGATCGGCGTCAAGAAGGAAATTCTTCGGCTCTACATCGCAGTGAATGATTTCTGCGTCGTGCAGCAGCTGAAGCCCTTCAGCCGCTTCTTTCGCCCACCGGAGCCGCTGTGCTGTAGAAATAGCGTCGTTGTTCGCGGTGAGAAAGTCCTTAAGTGTCCCATTCGCCATATATTCCATGGTCAGGACGCATCCCTCCGGATCCCAATCGAACATTCGAATAAGGCGGGGGTGGTGACCAAGCTTTTCGTAGATGAGACTCTCGGTCGTGATGTCTCGACGGTTCTCCGCAGCACGAGAACCGGGCCAGGGTGATTTTACTACATCGCCGTTTGCTGCACGATTAACGATGCCCGACGCGCCGCTGCCTATGTAGCCTTGCTTCGAGGCGGAGTATTTGATTTCCACGACGGGGTTGCTGGCACTCATATTGGATTATTATGTTCTATAATACTATTTCGAGGCTTCAAAGGCAAATTACTTGGATATGGGGAATGCCGATTTCTAGCTACGTATGTGCTGCCCGTCTCCGGACGTTGGACGGGACGGGTGCGTGAATGCGCGTCGTGAGGTCTCATATCTGAGACATACCGGCGTTGAGGTTTCTCCGTACCCAAGGGGGACAGACAACACGGGGAAGGTGGAGTCAATAAAGGGGTCATATTGGGAGTATTCTCCCTATGAAATAGCAACTGTTGTCACCCCGAAACCGATCCATTTCAACTAAGCAGATTTCTCGTCTCTGGGACGATTTGAACGAAGAATTGAAGTTTTCAGGCAACATTGGCAATTAGCTAAGACAAGTTTCATTCCAGTTTTCACAGTTCCCTCCCCCCGGCCTGTCACATTACCCAAAGTGGCGGCCGTTCCACAGAATGTCAGCCTTTCTAGGGGAACGGCCAAACATCGCCGTTGCACCAATATCAAAATTTCTGGCGATCATTGCCCTGTCTAAGGGTTTGATAGTCAACATGCACACTATCATATTTAATAGCAAAGGCCCCGCCTATTATACTGGACTCCGCCAAGAGAAACTGGACACATGTTCTCGTTGGTGAGACCTGTCTAACAGAGCTACAAACGCGGTGTTAGTTCGGTGAAGTCAACTTAACACAGCTAGAGTCTTGTTCTTCCTATCGTTAGAATACGATCTGATGATCAGGTAGGTCGAATTAGTAAAACTGTCCCAGGAAAATAAGTTATAAACCCAGCCCCTCGCCCAATAGACCCAAATCAGAAAGAAATCCAACCAAACGACGCACTAAATATTCAGTCTCAACCTCCTTTAAAGTCGCTAGCTGGGCCCAGCACCTCAATCCGAATCCAAGCCTTTGAACTTGCCCGACATCATGCTACTTCTCAGGCTCCTCGTCGTGCCAGCCCTCTTCCAGCTGTCAGCAGCCCGTATACCCGCCTTCGACAAGGTCATCGAAGTTTTATCTCGAGGCAATGGTGTTGAGAACAGAATCCGTGGCGCCGCTGCCTTCCAATGCCCAATCAACGATGTAATGTTGACCCAGTGTCGCGGTGAAAAGGACTGTCTGTACCCCAATCCCGGAAGCTGCAACTCGTACATCCAGTGCACCATGGGCAAGGGCTCCAGCTTTATGTCCGCCACACCAGAAATTATGAAATGCGCTCCTGATCACGAGTGGAATGACAAGGAAAAGAAGTGCGACACGCCAGGGAAATCGACGTGCCCCATCCTAGCAAATGTGAAGGCTCCCAGGAAGATGATCCTTGAAGCGCAGTCCACGGGTAAGTTATCTTGCACCGGTTCAGGGTGCCCAGGAACGGTCATTGGTATGTTACTGACGGTATTGAAGATGACCTCACGCAGAACAGTGACGAGAAGGATATCAAAACTCGCGCCGACTTCGTGTGCCCCGACAGAGACCTCGAAACCGGATGCGCAGTCACAAGCGAGTGCCTTCACGCCGATCCCGAGAAATGCGGTTCCTTCTATCAGTGCATCATAAGTGAAGACGGGAATACTATTACGCCGCACCATCGCAACTGTGAAGGCACCCTCGAGTGGAATGATGACGACAAGTCGTGCGATTCGCCGCATGCCTCGACGTGTAAGCTGTAGTTGGATGTGGATGTGGCGAGGGTATCGCTTGAAAATGGGGCCGCTGGGCTGATGAATTGGGAAGTGGAGAAGGGATGAGGTGGCTGTCCGTTTGCGCAGTTATGGATGTTGGCGTTTCGGCGAGGCCAGTTATGAAAAACCTGAGCTTTGTTGGCTGTGTGGTTAGTACACTATGTAGAAATGATAACGCTTTACGAAAGAAAAGCTTGCCTTTTTCATGAACGACATCAATTCATTCACAGACCAACCCGACGAGATGGTGGCTAATACAGACAATATTTATTTAGCTATAAAACAGCTATGTACTTGAAGTCTATGTAAGTAATTTTTGTAAATTGTCGTTTAATCTCCGCTTCAACTACGTCTAGCCTCCACAGCCTGCTGCAGCTTGGCAATCACATCTCCTGGTGATTGAGCCCCAAAGACTGCCGACCCAGCGACAATAACGTTTGCGCCTGCATCGGCAGCCTGGTCGATTGTGCCCAAACCCAGGCCGCCGTCAACCTCGATGTTTAGGTCTGGATACTTCTTGCGCAGCGCGGTGACCTTGGGGAGCTCGGAGGGCATGAATTTTTGTCCGCCAAAGCCGGGCTCAACGGTCATGATGAGGACCATCTGGGGATTGTCAGTATATGTTTTATCCCGGTTAAAGGGTGGGGGGTATCGTACATCCGGCCTCTCTTCCGCTACTGGGTTCTCCAAGATCTCCCATAGCACATCGACCGGGGTATTCGGCTTAATTGCAATGCCAGCTTGCATATCCTGCTCATGGATAAACCTAATAAGCTCCTTCGGGTTCGTCTTCTTATCCGACTTCTCCTCCGGCGACTCGGCAGCCGTAGAATCGATAGCAGCCTCATAATGGAAGCAGTACAAGTCGCACCCCGCCTTCTTAAAGTCCTTGACCCACTTCTTGGGCTACGTTTCTCCCATCAGCCCAGCCCAATTCCTCGCCTCTAAACCGCATGAGCACGAGCGTGCAGGGGGCGGATAACTCACCTCAGCAACCATCATGTGGCAGTCAAATGTGCCCGTGGCATTGGCAGTCGCGGGCCTGTCGACGTGGGAGCGGATCTTGGTGACGACAGGGGCACCAAAGGTAATGTTAGGCACGAAGTGGCCGTCCATAATGTCGATGTGCAGCCATTGCGCGCCGTGCTCTTTGATCGTGCGCGAGCACTCCGCGCCCAGGTCGGCGAAGTCGGCGGCGAGGATGGAGGGCGCGATGATGGCGGGGGGAGACATGGTTAGGGCGGGAGGGAG
>JPJW01001947.1:0-15771 GCA_000750755.1 Pseudogymnoascus sp. VKM F-4513 (FW-928)
CCCCGCCTCGCTCTTCGGCCCCGCCACCCCCCTCTCAACCGTGCAAACCATCTCCCTCGCCCTCATCGTCGCGCACTTCATCAAGCGCGAGCTCGAAACCGTCTTCCTCCACCGCTTCTCCGCCGCCACCATGCCAGCCTCCTACATCCTCCGCAACCTCGCCTACTACTGGCTCTCCATGCTCAACATCTCGTACTGGGTCTTCGCCCCCAACGCCGCTGCTGCCTCGCCCCTCAAGGAGGGCAGGGACACGTACATCCTCGCTGCCGGACTGGCGGTGTACCTCTTCGGCGAGCTCGCCAACTTCAACACCCACGTCATCCTCGCCAACCTCCGCCCCAAGGGCACCACCAAGCGCGGTATCCCCAAGGGCTTCGGCTTTGGCATCGTCGCGTGCCCGAACTACTTGTTTGAGCTCGTCTCGTGGATCGGTGTGCTCCTTGTCACGCGCAGCTTTGCGACGGCGGGGTTCTGTGTCGTGGCGTGGTTGTGGATGCAGAGGTGGGCCGTGGGAAGGGAGTTGAGGTATAGGAAGGAGTTTGGCGCGGCGTATAAGCCGCATTTGTACCCCATGACTCCGGGGTGGGCGTTGCCTATTCGCAAGGCTAAGGAGTAGGTGTGTTATGGTGTCGATGGGTGGGGTGGTGTGTATTAGTAGTAGGGTTGGGTGGTTAGAAGGGAAAGAAAGAAGGGAGTTGGATAGGAAGGGATGTGTGCGCGAGTGGTATACGGTTAGGAACGTAATGAGGGGATGAGTTAGATGGGCTAGGTTAGGCTCTAGATCGCTTCTGCATTGCAGGGTTATGAGAAAGGTTATATGGCTTCGGGCACCTGGCAACAAGATTATTGCATTGCTTGCATAAAGAGTAGTGCAGAATTGAGTTTCGAATCAAAAATACAAAAATTTTCCACTCCGCAGAACACCATGAAGGGCCGTCGAAGCCATGAATTCAGTAGTCTACTTTGTAACGCCCTCTAACTTTCTTTGATGGCACATTTCTCATCGAAAACTACAACTACATGTATAATCAGTTCTCCCCGCCCTCAGCAACAACCCCCATAACCGCATCCAGCACCGCAAAGCCCTCCTCAATCTCCGCCTCTGAAATCGTCAACGGCGGCACAAACCTCAGCGTGTTCGTCCCAGCCGTAATAACCAACAACCCCCTCTCCCTCGCCGCCGCCACAATTGGCGTCGGGTCGCGATCAAGCTGCAACCCCAGCAGGAGTCCCTTACCCCTAATCTCACCAACAAGCTTAGGGTACTTCTCCTGCAGCTTCTTCATCTGCGCGACAAACAAGGCAGACTTGGCAGCGACATCCTTCTGCAGCTCCGGCTGCGAAAGCCTCGACACAATATGATGCGCCAACCTCGACGCGAGCGGGTTCCCCCCAAACGTCGTCCCATGATCACCCACCGCGATCTTCTCCGCCACAGACCCAGACACAAGCGTCGCCGCAACAGGGAACCCATTCCCCAGCGCCTTCGCAGTGGTAAGGATATCCGGGTGCGCCACCGCCGGCAACTCGCCATGCGCCCACAGCGTCCCGGTGCGTGAAAGCCCGCATTGAATCTCATCATAGATGAGCACCGCGCCGACCTCCTTACAGCGCTTCGCGAGCGCGATCAGGAACTCGGGAGTCGCGACATACACACCGCCCTCGCCCTGGATCGGCTCAACGATCACGCCGGCCGTGGCGGGCGTCACGAGCTCCGCGATGGCCGACACGTCGTTGTATGTCCCGTAGCGGAAACCGGGGAGCATAGGCGCGAAGGGGGCTTGGTACTTTTTGTTGGGGGTTGCGGAGAGGGAGCCCATGGTGCGGCCGTGGAAGGAGTTGTGGAAGGAGACGATCTCGAATTTGGCGCCGCTTGGGTCGACGACCTTGCCGGCTTTGCGTGCAAACTTGAGGGCTGCTTCGTTGGCTTCTGAGCCGGAGTTGCACACGAAGACTGAGGAGACGTCGGCCATGCCGCCGGACTCGAGGGTCTTCTGCACGAGGAGCGAGGAGAGCGCGCCGGTCCAGGGGTTGTGGTACAGGTTCGAGGTGTGCACCAGCGTCTTGGCCTGCGAGTAGATGAGCTCGCTGATCTCCGGGTCGCAGTGCCCGAGGGCGTTGACGGCGATCCCGGCCGTGAAGTCGAGGTACTTGCGGTTCTCGAGATCGTAGAGGTACGAGCCTTGGCCCTTGACGAACATGGGCGCGGGGCGCGCGTAGGTCTTCACCATGTACGGCGCCTGCTCGTTCACGACCGTCGTTGTGGCCGAGTCTTCAGCCGGGTCCGGGTTAGGGAGGTGCGCTGCTTTCTGGGCATTTTGTTAGAATGATAGATCTTGGAGTAGAACTGGATATAGAATATGAGGGAACTCACGAAGATTTCATTCTTCAATTTGTCAGGCAGGTTCGAACCGGAGGCCGCAGCCGCGGCTGACGCATAGCGCCGAGCCGGAGCACTGCTCATTTTCAGGCTGGCGGCCGCCGCCCTCCTCGCTGATAAACGCAGAGACATTGACATTGGCACTATGGGCAATCGTGCTTAGGCAGAGCAATTGCAGGAGATGTAAGGGGTGGTGGGGGGGAAGGGGAATTGAAGGTTTCGAGGCAGGTAGAGTTGGGGACGGTGATGAAGTGGGTGAGATAAAGTTGCTCACGTTAGACGGGGAATATTTAACTTATCGGATCCAATCGGTGACTCTTCGCAATCGCCAAGCACGAGGCTGAGTGAGTAACAACCCTGAGGGTGCACTTTATTTCAGCCTTGTCTCCCATCAGATTAAGAGCTTGAAACAACATAAATAAGAACACTTTTAACAATACTCATACTAATATACGTTGATCAAAGACATATAATTCCATATTGAATATTCTGGTATTTGCTAAATCACCTCAGTCACCTACTTACGATCAATACGCATCACAGAACCATACACTAAACCCGTCTATCATATGCGGAACCCCCTTCTTATCCTACTAACAAAGAGACACAACACCAGCCAGCCAGCCAAAAGACCCATCATGACACGACACGCTTACGCATCAATCAGGTTCTCCTCCTGCTGACCCGCCTTCGCCGGATCCTCCGTGTTATCCCTCGTATCCTTCTGCCCCTGCCTCTTCGTCTTCTTGCGCTCCGACCTCTGGTAGAACTCCGCTAGCACCTTGGCCGGGATACGGTTCAGCAGCTCCTTGGGGTATATGCGGAGCAGGCCCCAGGCTTGGTCCAGGGACTCGTAGATGGTCCTCGACTCGTACGGCGACTGCGAGATGAAGGTGCGCTCGAACTTCTCCAGGAACTCGAGGGAGAGCTTGTCCTCGGACGACAGGGCCTCCTCACCGACGACGGCCTTCATGGCCATGGCATCCTTACCGATGGCGTACTTGGCGTACAGCTGGTTGGAAACATCGCCGTGATCCTTCCTTGTGTTGCCCTCGCCAATGGCAGACTTCATAAGACGGGAGAGAGATGGCAGGACGTTGATCGGAGGGAAGACACCACGGTTGTAAAGCTGACGATCAATGAAGATCTGGCCCTCGGTAATGTAACCAGTTAAATCGGGAATGGGATGAGTGATATCATCGTTAGGCATGGTGAGAATAGGAATCTGAGTGATGGAACCGTTACGGCCCTGGACACGTCCGGCGCGCTCGTAGATTGTCGACAAATCAGTGTACATGTAACCGGGGTAACCACGACGACCTGGGACTTCTTCACGGGCTGCAGAAACCTCACGAAGAGCGTCACAGTATGCCGTAAGATCCGTCATGATAACCAAAACATGCTTCTCGAGCTGGTAAGCGTAGTACTCAGCGGTGGTCAGGGCCAGACGGGGCGTAATGATACGCTCAATAGTAGGGTCGTTGGCCAAGTTAAGGAAGAGCGTGACACGCTCCAAACTGCCGTTCTCCTCGAAATCGCGGGTGAAGAAACGAGCGGTTTCCAAGTTGACACCCATAGCGGCGAAGACGATCGAGAAGTTCTCCTCGTGTCCATCGTGGACGCCCTTGTTTGTGACACCCTGCTTCTGAACCAGACCAGCTTGTCGACAGATCTGAGCTGCGACTTCGTTATGTGGGAGACCGGAAGCGGAGAAGATGGGGATCTTTTGGCCACGAGCGATCGAGTTCATCGTATCGATGGCGGAGATACCAGTTGAGATCATCTCCTCGGGGTAGACCTGCAGAGAAAGACAGTAAGCACGGGGCTGCAAGGGGTTTATAGGCCAGACGACTTACACGAGAGTATGGGTTAATAGGACTTCCGTTGATGTCCAGGTAATCCTCAGCCAACACCTTTGGTCCCTTGTCGATAGCCCTTCCGGATCCATCAAAGATGCGACCAAGCATGTCCTCGGAAACACCCAGCTTCAAGCTCTGCCCCGTAAACTCGACTCTAGTCTTTATGGAGTCAGCAACAAGTCTTCACTATAGAGCGGGGGCTAACAAACCTTCTTCACATCGATACCTGGTGTGCCCTCGAAAACCTATATCTGTGTCAATAACTGCAGCCTATCCAAGCTCCAGACCCCCTTACCTGCACAACAGCTCTAGTTCCTATAACAAGTCAGCTTCAGGCCCACGAGAACTCCATTTAACATCAGGACCACACACCTCTAGCCTCAAGGACCTGTCCCGACCTGACAGTTCCATCCGGAAGGGTCAAGTTGACAATCTCATTGTACTGCGGGAATTTGACCTAGAACACCACACCATCAGCCTTTATTCCCCTCCACATTCCAATTGAACGGGACCCTACACTCTCAAGGATGACCAGAGGCCCGTTGACACCACCGATGGTATTGTACCTGATCCGGGGCGTAACGTTGTACGATGACGACTCGCGCGGGTCGGTCGTCATGGCTGCGAGCTTTGGCGGATGAGATGGGAGGGGATGTAGATGTCGATGTTTCTTGCTGGAGGAGGAGTTGTGTCGGAGGTCTCCTGCACTACCAAGAGTGCGGCGTTGGTGAGCTGGTGGGAGGAGAGGGGAGTGAGAGCTTGGTAGTTGGAGCTTCAACCCTTGGGGACGATAAGCTAGGTTGCTTGGAACATGAGCGCCAAGAGTACAGCCATGTCACGTGATTTGATGACTTGAAGCTGGTTGGGCCTAGACTTTGGATGAGGATAATATGCGGAATTTGGGAAATTGAAGGTATTTATGGATATATAAAGTATACGTGCGTAAAGGGAACTCCATTCTAGAATTTGTGGCCGAGTTTTGTAGAGTGACCCTGCACAATAGCAATAGTGAGACTTGAATCTCACACCCACTCCACAACCGTCTCATAAGACTCGACTGCTTTTTGATATTTATATTTTATTTACACCCAGTGCCTAGCAGTACACCCCTTCACACAGCTACCGTCCTCCTCCCCAGCACCGCCTTCCCCACACTGCTCGAATTCGGCTTCTCAATCTCATTCGTAATCCACGCTCCAATATCCGCAACCGCATCCAAATCCACCCCCGTCTCCATCCCCAGGCTCTCAAGGAAATACACCATATCCTCCGTCGCGACATTCCCCGTTGCTCCTGGGCTGTATGGGCAACCTCCCAGACCGCCCACACTGCTGTCGAATGTGCGAATTCCGTGCTCCAGTGCCACGGCTGTGTTCACTAGCGCCTGCCCGAACGTATCGTGGAAATGCATCGCCATATCTTCGTTCCTTATTCCCGCCGCTGTCATGGCCCGTAGCAGCTCTGCCGTCCGTGGTGCTGTGCCCATACCCGTAGTGTCACCTAGAGCGATCTCATCGACTCCCATCTCGAGCAAGTCCGTAGCCACCTCTGCCACCTTGTGAGGATCAACATCGTAGCCTTCGAATGGGCACCCGAGGACCGTGGAGATGTACCCGCGCACGCGGTAGCCGGCGTCTTTCGCGCCTTGGATAACGGGCTTGAATCGCTCGAGTGAGGTGGCGATGTCGCAGTTGAGGTTCTTCTGGGTGAAGGACTCGGTGGCTGCAGCGAAGACGGAGAATTCGATTTTAGGTGTGTTGGGAAGCGGCTTGTGGCCGGCGGCCTTGAGGACTGCCATGGCGGCTTCGAATCCCTTGACGTTGGGCGCGAGGAAGGAGTAGTTTATGGGGAATTTGGAATCGGGTGTGTCTTTCAAGATGCTTTCGAGGATCTCGTTCGACGTTGCCATCTAATGGACCGGCTTGTTAGCTCGGGCTTGCTGGAGGAGCAGACATGATGTAAACGCACCTGGGGAACCCATTTGGGAGATACAAAGGAGCCAGCCTCAATATCCCTAAGTCCCGTCTTTGCCAATCGTGATATGAGATCCAGTTTCGTATCGGCCGAGATAGTCTTCTTCTCATTCTGCAGCCCATCTCTCGCTCCCACCTCGACAATGCGCACGCGGTTATTCCTGGGTGGCGGCGCGGGATCAGCAGTCGTAGCAAAGGCGAATCCTCTCAACTGGCGCGCATTGAGTCGCCTCACGCATCTCACAGTTGGTCGTAGTAACGCCATAGCTGCTCGAATGTCTTTTAAATTTCAAAAAATCGACGTTCGCAATTTGTGTAAAGTTATATTGGTGTTGTCGGTTCAGAGCTGGGCCCCGGGTTACATTGGGGTACTGTTAAGTTATGCGGGGAAAGCTCGGGCCACTATGCCGCAACAAGCCGGGCGAGCGCAGCCTTGTCAAAAATGTCGTTAGCCTTACGGAGGGGTCGATGACTTTTTGGGCGACGATCTGAGGGTCGGAAATCGATAATAACTACCCACTTTTGGCCATAACAACACCGCCCTTTTGCGAATATAAATTGCTGAAATGGAGGACGATAGAGCGGAAGGAAATCTAGGGATTGCGGCGGACCTGCAAGAGAATCAGGAGCCTGTGGTTCAGAGGCAGCCGAAGAAGAGATTTGTGGGGAGGCGAGCGGCTGCTGAGAATGCGGCGAAGGGTGCAGAGGGTGCGGCGAATGGGACGTCTATTGAGAATGCGGTGCAGGGTGTGTTCATATTATTATCTTGAAATATATAGAAACTAACGCCATCCCAGTTGCAACCCCGCGGCGGACACCCCGGCAACTGAACCAAGTTCCCCCCGAGATCCTCAACGACCCCGACATCAACGCCGCCATCGCCCTCCTCCCCCCCAACTACTCCTTCGAAATCCACAAGACCATCCACCGCATCCGCACCAACGGCTCCACCAAAGTCGCCCTCCAAATGCCCGAAGGCCTCCTCCTCTTTGCCACCACCATCTCCGACATCCTCACGCAGTTCTGCCCAGGCATTGAGACCGTCATCATGGGCGACGTCACCTACGGCGCCTGCTGCATCGACGACTACACCGCGCGCGCCCTCGGCTGCGACCTGCTCGTGCACTATGCCCACTCCTGCCTCATCCCCGTAGACGTCACCAAGATCAAGACCCTTTACGTCTTCGTCGACATCTCCATCGACACCGCCCACCTCCTCGCAACCCTGGAACGCAACTTTGCCGCCGGCAAAACAATCGCCATGGTCGGCACCATCCAGTTCAACGCCACACTGCACGGCGTCCGCGCCCCCCTCGAAGCAGCAGGCTTCAAAGTCCTCATCCCGCAAATCTCCCCCCTAAGCAAAGGCGAGATCCTAGGCTGCACATCCCCCAAGCTCGACGCAGATGGCGTAGATTACATCCTCTACCTCGGCGACGGCCGCTTCCACCTCGAGAGCGCCATGATCCACAACCCCTCCATCCACGCCTACCGCTACGACCCCTACTCGCGCCGCCTCACGCGCGAGCTCTACGACCACGCCGAGATGCACGGCCTCCGTCGCGAGGCCATCCACACGGCCAAATCAGCCAAGAAATGGGGGTTAATCCTCGGCTCGCTCGGACGCCAGGGGAACCCTCACACCATGTCACTGATTGAGAAGAAGCTCGATGAGCGCGGCATTCCCTACATCTACCTCCTCCTCAGCGAGATCTTCCCGGGCAAACTGGCGATGATGGAGGAGGTTGAGTGTTGGGTCCAGGTTGCGTGTCCGAGGCTGAGTATTGATTGGGGCTATGCGTTCCCGAGGCCGTTGTTGACGCCGTATGAGGCGCTGATTGTGTTGGGCGAGAAGGAGGATTGGAAGGGGAGTGGGGATGTGTATCCGATGGATTATTATGGGAAGGAGGGATTGGGGAGGGTTAAGCCGGCGGCGGCTGTTACGGCGGCGTAGAGGGGTGAAGCTGGAAAGCTCAGCTAGCAGGAAGAAGCAATGAACTGGGGTCACGCTGGCGATGTTGGATTGCACGACAATGAAGGCAGGGAGTACTGGCCAGGTTGGGGATGTTGGCTCATACGGCAATGAAAGAAGGGCGTACTGAACCTGTGCCTTCTCCCGATCAAGCCACAGATTACGATCAGAGTCAGTCTCACCCCTCCATTCGGGGTAGAACGTCAACTAGACCCCCACGCACCCAATAACGGCAAACGAGCACGCGGCCTCCCCGCCTCTCGTCCCGGAAGGGAACGGCACGAGCCCATCGTTCTTGTCGGGGGATACAGGGTTGGAGAGGGATAAGGATATGCTGGTTGCCTTGAGGCGTAGTTCTTCACGATTTGATGAAAAGCAGCCGCCAATAGATGGAATATGGACACGCATATAGAGTAGCACATATCACATAGGAATCTACAGCCTGGAGCTCCAAGCTGAAGCCGGATCCCTTTTTCGACTTGAAGCTGCCGCCTGAATGAAATCCCATGAGTGTCGTGGAGTGTATTCGGCCAGAATTGCATGTACTGACATGACTGTACTCTATTCTCAGTATTCCTTCCCCTCTCTCCAACTCTCATAATAAGCAAACATAAATATAGACGGCGGCTGCAGCTGAGCCTCTCACGAGACTCCCCACGTGTGGTAAAGAAGAGCTGGGATAGGGGGCTGGGGGGGAGAATGTGGAGGGCTTGTAGAGGGTGGTGGAGGTGGTGGCGGCTGATGTTTATATCCCTGTGTTGATGGATTTGGTGTGGTTGGTGTAGTTGGTGTAGTAGTTGGTGGCTGCAGCGGGAATGTGTGCATCGGTGTGCCGCCATCTGCACCTGTAGGGGCCTTTTGAGCCATTGACCCGCCCAGCCCCCGCCGAGGCCACAATTCCCACAGTAGGCCACAGTAGTAGGAGTTGCAACCACCACTAACGGTACGAACCCACCACTAACCCACCCCCAAACTCTCCTTCACCGAATCACGATGCCCGCATCTCACACCCTGCCCACTTCCAGCCCGTAGCCTCCAAGGCACGACCAATGTCTGATTCGAGAAAGGTAGCACTCTAGCAACAATTACCACAATCCCGCACCTCTGACGCACCTACTATTCTGCTCTAGACAACCTCAACCTCCTCAACGCCGCCATTATTCCCCACCATCTCGACTGCACACCCCACCGATTCGTCGCTGGGAACGCGAAGACCCGACTGCGGGACCACCACGAGACTGATTCCTGATCCCCCTCACCAAACCGCGAAACTGGCGACAGGAGGGACTATCCCTCCTCTATCAGCGCGCACCAACACCGAGAGCCAGAACAGGAACGGGAACGAGAACGAGAAGCATAGCAGGAGCCGCGACGAGGGCCAATCTGATGCGTACGAGCTTACCGACTTCAACAACACACCCCGCGACCAGACTACCGACGACTTTGAGGCCCGCGAGGCGAGACGGCTTGCTAAGAGGGTTGAGAAGCTCGCGAGGCGAGAGGAGGAGTTCGAGATGAAGTTCTCGCATAGTATACAGTTCAATGCGGTGCCGGATTGGAGCAGCCATTACATCGCATACAGCAATCTCAAGAAATTGTGAGTACAGTCTATACGAGGCCCGCCCTGAGCTTGGATTGTGAGGTCGGGGGTGGGAGAGGGGGGAGAGATAATTGCTAACGCGAGACAAACAGGATATACCAGCTTGAGAAGAACCAAAACCGCCAGAATGCCCCGACTACAGACGCCGAGGCATCGCCCCTACTCGCTGGGAATGTCGACCCCGACCAGATCTTCACGCGCGCCCTCGACGTCGAGCTCGAGAAGATCAGCAGCTTCTACCAGATCAAGGAGCTCGAGATCTTCAGCGAGATCTCCGAGCTGCTCGCCCAGCAGGAGGAATACGATTCCGAGATCCGGGAGAATGGTATGGATGGATCCTCCGACCTGCCCCACGACGGGCCTTCGAGACGACCCAGCAGCTTCTATAGAGGGAACACGGCGAGGAATGTGCGGCCGAATAGTACGATGACGAGGTCTATGACGGACGATGCTGATAGCGACGATGACGACGATGAGGAGACTGCGCTCAATGGACAGAAGCCGGGGGTTAGGCGGTCAAATACGGCGCCGTCTGAAGCAGGCGGATCACATGGAGGAGAGGAGATGTGGAATTCTACAGCAGAGTTGAACCGACGCAGCAGCGTCGCTGCCTACGACGACTATGCGGATGAGGCCTTCTCGCTTTACTACTCCTCGGGCATCTCGCTGAAGAAGAACACCGTCAGCCTGTACGTGCAGCTGTGCGAGCTCAAGTCCTTCATCCAGCTCAACCAGACCGGTTTCCGCAAAGTCCTCAAGAAGTACGATAAAATCCTCGACCGCAACCTCAGGGAAAAGTACATGAGCCAGACCGTCTCCCCCTCGTACGTCTTCCGCCCATCGACTATCAAGCACGTGGAGGAGAATATCGGACGTATGGAGAATATCTACGCTGATGTCGTCACGGCGGGTGATATGGCGCTGGCGAAGAAAGAACTGCGTCTGCACCTCCGCGAACACGTCGTGTGGGAGCGCAACACCGTCTGGCGTGAGATGATTGGTATCGAGCGCAAGGCCCAGGCTGCGAATATGGGTATCCGCCGGACGCTGCTAGGTGCCGACACGGACCCGACGCACGCGCGCCTCCAGGGCGACGACGAGGGTCTGACAGACTTAAAGGAGATCAACACGCCTGTGGGACGCATGTACTACCCCGCATGGTTATTTAGCAGCACCATGGCCGTCCTCGTCTCCATCATCACCATCTTCTTCATCCTCCTCTTCGTCCCCATCATGGACAAAACCGAGCAGCAAAACTGCCTCGCCATGCTCGTCTTCGTCAGCCTATTGTGGGCCACCGAAGTAATCCCCCTCTTCGTCACCTCCCTCATCATCCCCTTCCTCTGCGTCATCCTCCGCGTCGTCCGCGCCGACGAGAAACCCCACAACCGCCTCGGCGCCAAAGCAGCAGCCTCCTACATCTTCGGCGCCATGTGGACCCCCGTCATCATGCTCCTCCTCGGCGGCTTCACCATCGCCGCCGCGCTCTCCAAATACGACATCGCCAAACGCATCGCTACCTTCGTACTCTCCAAGGCCGGTACGCGCCCCCGCACCGTGCTAGTCACCAACATGTTCGTCGCCGCCTTCGCCAGCATGTGGATCTCCAACGTCGCCGCCCCTGTGCTGTGCTTCTCCATCATCCAGCCTATGCTCCGCAACCTCCCCTCCGACTCCAACATGTCCAAAGCCCTCATCCTGGGCATCGCACTCGCCTCAAACGTCGGCGGCATGCTCTCCCCCATCGCCTCCCCGCAAAACATCATCGCCCTCGCCATCATGTCGCCCCAGCCCTCGTGGGCGGTCTGGTTCTTCATCGCCATCCCCGTCGGCATCATCTCCATCCTCCTCATCTGGGTCCTCCTCCTCATCTCCTTCAAACCAGGCAAGGGCACGACTATCGTCCCCGTCCGCCCCGTCCGCGACCCCTTCTCGGGGATCCAATGGTTCATCTCCCTCGTCACCCTCGCGACCATCATCCTCTGGTGCGTCTCCCACCAGCTCGAGCATATCCTCGGCGACATGGGCGTCGTCGCCATTATCCCTCTCGTCCTCTTCTTCGGAACAGGAATCCTCACAAAGGAAGACTTTAACAACTTCCTCTGGACCATCATCATCCTCGCTGCTGGCGGCCTCGCGCTCGGTAAAGCAGTCAACTCCTCTGGTCTCCTGCACACCATCGCTGCGTCTATCACGGAGGCCGTAGAGGGACTGAGTCTCTACTCTGTCCTCGTGGTGTTTGCGAGTCTGATCCTGGTGGTCGCAACGTTTATTAGTCATACCGTCGCGGCCCTGATTATCCTCCCGCTGGTGCATAGCGTGGGGATCGGGATGGAGAACCCGCATCCGAATTTGTTGGTTATGGGCGGGGCATTGATGTGTAGTGCTGCGATGGGGTTGCCGACTAGTGGGTTCCCGAATATGAGTAAGTTTCTCCCCCCCCTTTTTATCCCCCCACCTCCTACCCCGGATGGTATGGAATGAAACTAACACCACGCAGCTGCAATCATGATGGAAGACTCCCAAACTGGCCAACGCTACTTGCAAGTCAAGCACTTCATCAGCCGTGGTGTTCCATCCAGTGTCCTGACCTTACTCGTCGTCATCACCGTCGGGTATGGTGCTATGCTCATTTCAAATATTTGAGCCCCCATTTTATACATAAGAGTATTTGTACTACTGTATCGTATCATACATACCTTATCCTTTCTTTTTGCAGGGGGTTTCTTTTTGGAGAAAGTTCAGGCTTTTGAGACTGTTCTGTGTGAGCGGCATTTGTTGTTGTGTTTTTTTGTGAGCGGCGTTGGGAGACGGAATGAATGTCTTGGGTTGGGTGAAGATGTGTGTATATATTTGGTGGAGGGAGTAGATATAGAGTAATGCACACAAGCTGTATTTTTCCTGGGCTCCTTTGCTTCCTATCTACAGAGTTGACGCATTGCCATCCCTGCACCTGAGTTCAAAACATGGTAGAAACCAAAGTACGCCGCTTATATAAGACACCTTTCCCACGCATCTCAGTGAGAGACAGGGTCAAGGAGAAAACAGGAAATTTCAAGAAGATGGTACCACGATCGTTTGCCATTTACTGTGTGAAAAATAGTTATCGCCTTACAAGGTAAGCTCTTGTGGATTGTTAGTGGGGTGTCGTTATCGTTGCCGTTGTCGTCTTCTCATCATTACCCCCTTTCTCACCACCATCGTCTCACACACGTCTACTCTCACCACCGACACCCCTTCTCAACCGCTGCTCCCACTTCCATCAACCCCACCCTCGAGCCACCCGCACAGAGGGTTTACGGAAAAGTTCTTGTACGGCTCGGCCGTGCGTGTTGGTGTTGTCAGTTGCCACCAACTTCTTCTAGGTTTTCGATCTTAGAGTTTAGCACTTGGGGCATAATAGAGGAGGAAGGGGGGTTAAATACTTGTGAGAGCTGAGGATGCAGTACTGGGGAATGTGTTGGAGGGGATATGGGGTGAGCTGATAGTTGGAGGAGGATTCTTTAAGCTGGGTTGTGTTTGAGTGTATGCGGCTGTGAGGTCTGGCGAGGTGAAAAATGATAATGCAAATACCAAAGAACCCCGAAACTACCTTTCTTTCGTTCATATAACAGAACATAGTTATACAGTAAACGAATCAGCTCATGATCAAGACAAGAACAATAAGAAGGGATGCCTGACCGTTAGCATCTCTCGCGCAACTTACTGCTTTATTTCCATAGGAAGCACCAACGATTTGGACGACCCCCCAAAGGGTCCCAATAACCTGAGGCGTGGGTACGATATCGCACGCGATAGCACCCCGACGGTCGCGTGTACAATATTGCACGCGCGACCGTCGGGGTGCTGTCACCGCCGCAATGTTTGTCACCACCCGGGGGCTGTCACTGTCGTAGTATTGCTGTTGCTCAGGGGTAAGCGGCGACGTGCCTCGAGCCCAACCATGCCGCGACTGGCACCTGCAAGTGCATGCGCTGAGGGGCGTCGTCTCTGAACGAGTCTGCAAACAGCTTCATTGCAGAGTACTGCTGGGGGCCAAAGCTCTCACATGCTGAGCGACCCATGCCTCCGCAAGTTGTTATGGAGTTATCTCTATCCGTGAAAGAGAGGGGCTTTTATGGGGGGGGATCAGACCAATTAATTTTTTAATGGCAAGTGCTACCCCCGAGCGCGGCTTCTATATTTGAGTGAAAAAGCTAGAGGGTGGCTCTTTCCAAAATATGACGTTTGAAACCCGCTCCTGCCGTCTGAGATCTTATATATCAACTCTCGTTTTCACTCGTTCGCTCTCGTGTTTCTTCGAATGATTAGTTTTATGAATGCCAACTATCCATACTCACCATCAATGGTCATTATGTTGTATTAAACAGCTTTTATTACCAGCCAGCCACCGAAAAGCTTGCAACCCAAAAGCGAATATTCCCCAGTCCCGAGCAGCCTGTTTGAAATCTCGCAGCTCTCGAAATCAATCCACCGCCCCTCAAAATGTCCGCATGCTCTGCCGACTGCTTCGAAAGCCCCGGCCACAATTCATCCGCGCCAGACAGCACTCCGGCCACTGAATGCAGTCCCTCTCCCCCTCCCGACGCCAAGCCCCCCGGTATCAACCCTCCTGAAATACTCTGCATCGGCATCGGCTACATTGGCTTCGCGCTCCGCAGCCTCATCTATCTTCTCCATGTAATGGACGTCTCCTGCATCATCGATGTCCGCGACAGACCATTTTCGGAACGTAGTCCACAGTTCGACTTCAAGAATATGATATCCAACGTCGAACTTATGGACGCAGACATAAGGTATTACTGGTTCGGTGGGTCGCTTGGGTTAGATAGGTGGAAAGATATGCAGTTGTCAAATAAGGACGCCGTGAAGAAACACAGACACATGCAAATTCCAGAGTTCCAAAGCTACGCGGCTTATATGACCACACCGCATTCCAAAGGGGTTCTGGCGGATATTAAGTTACTGGCGAGAGGGGAGGCGGAAAGAGGGAAAAGGATCGTGATTATGTGCGACGAGGAGATGTTTATGCGGTGCCATCGACGCTTGATTGCGGACAGTCTTGTCGCGCAGGGATGGATTGTGTTGCATATGAGTCAGCGGCCGAAGGAGTGTATGAAACATAAGCTATGGGGAGTTGGGAGGGTTGGTCCGGGTGGGGAGGTGGTGTACGATGTGCCACCACCGCCCATTGCTAAGAAGCCGGTAACATATTGGTGATCAAAGATAGAGAACTCTCTTTTGCTTACAAGATTGGAGGTGTTTGTGTATTGGATAACTTTGTGCGTAGCTCGGTTTGATGACAGTTGTTTGGGTTGGATGGTGGCTCCCTGACTGGGGTTCGTGGCTGGTAATGAATACGATAACTCTCGTTATGATAATGAATTGTCAACTCAACTCGGTGTATTACAATATATTTAAACAAATCTATACTCCAGAATTATTACTGTCAACCCACTATTAAGTATTATAAAACAAAATATCATAAAATCTCAGAGATAGCGACTCCGACGCCACCATTCAATTATAAACCCGACCCATATCATCCGGATTTCACCTTGATCTTCCCCGCCTTATCCTTAACCTTCACCCTCATCTTCCCATCCTTGCCCTTCACTCTAATCTCTGCATGTCCGTCCTTGACCTTGACCTTTACCTTCCCGTTCTTCTCCTTTACCTTGATCTCGGCCGGCTTCACCTTTGCCTTCATCGACATCGCCTTCGGGCGATCGTAGTGGGACTTTCCGAGCTCAAGCGTTGGATGCTGTGACTCCTTGGGCTTGTCGCCCTCCTTTGGCTTTTCCGGTGCTTTTGCCTTCTCCTCTCTTTTGGGACAGTGAGCTTTATTAGGGCACTCGGCTTCCTTGGGACAGTCGGTGTCTTTGGGGCACTCGGCCTTGGGGCACTCAACTTCTTGACACTCCTCTTCACCTCCATTCCCTTCCTTCTCCCAACTCCTATACTCCTCTACAACCTCCCCCCACACC